>LQNS02276498.1:20239925-20251523 GCA_001587735.2 Parhyale hawaiensis
CGGCGTGTCTGTTTACGTGAGAGACAATATCGTCCTCCGCAACATGCAACTCTGTCTCAATTCATCGATGAGCTTCATGTTAGGATCTTGGATAGGATTTCTCCTGCTAAAACTGCATTCCTAGTCAGTAACTTCAATGTCAATTTACTTGATCGTGATTTACACATTGATACTTTTGTTCATTCTGTGCGTGTTGCGTCTTTTTATCCTGTCATTACCAGACCTACGCGCACAACTATCGGTAGCGCCACTCTACTGGACCACGTTTGGACAAATTGTCTCTCTGTAATTGGGGCTGGAGTTTACTCGAGTGACATTAGCGACCATTTTTCTATCTTTGTCGCCTGCAGTATTAAAATTAGTGACTCGACTACGTACAAATCTTTTCGCGATCATTCCAAAGCTTCCATTGACAAACTTAAATCGAAAATAGTGGAAATTGTGAGTTCATTTCAGGCATCGGATTGGTTGGACGTTGGCTTGAGAAATAAAATGCTGCTGGAAGGTGTGAAGGAAGCCTATAATGCTTCTTGTCAAATTAGAAAGAAGCAACTCTCTTCTAAGAATTTACAGAAACCGTGGATTACAGGCGCACTTGTTACCTCCATGAGACGGAAACATCATCTCTTTCGACAGTTCAAGCGTGGTCTAGTGGAGTTTGTTGTTTATAATAAATATAAGAATACACTCTGTAAAACTCTGCGAGCTGCTAAGGTGCTATATTTGAGGAGTGTAGGAACGATATTAGGAAAACTTGGCGTAACCTCAAAGCTTTCCTGAAGCCGTCTGCATCACGTGACTAACTTACTGTGTTGAGGGAGGATGATGTGTCTGATGAGAGAACTGTTGCCTATATGTTTTGTCAGCACGTTGCCTCTGTAGGCGCCAAGCCAGATGCAGCCATTCCTGCCACGGATGTGTCCCCTGTTCAGTTTTTTGCAAAATGGACAACTTAGATCAATGTTTGTTGCTCCCAGTAGAGGAAAGAGCCCAAATGCCGTGACTTTAAGCCAGAGCGTCCATTGACGAACTTATACTAATTATACAAACAGTTGATACAAAACATATTTTGTTTAAACTTTTCTGTCAAACTGTTTACTATGTTATTAAAATAGATCAAACACTCTAAGTACAGAGAAAAAATATCAATTCCTTATAATATGAAAAGTTGTGAAAAGGAGCCAAAGCCGTGCCCGTGACGGCCTTACCTCCGTGAGGTCACGGCCTTAGGAGTTTGATGTCATTAGCCTACATATGTTTGAGCAGAGGGTCACGGGAATTGGNGGGGGTGACGGCTTGAGGTGCCTTAACCCTACAGCTCACGAGGTTCATGACGTAATATTAGCTCTGCCCAATAAGGGTGCACCTCTTGACGAGATTCCCACATTTGTTTTCAAGCTACTTGCCAGCGAGCTGAGTCCTCTTATCAGTCAGTTATTTGGCCAGTCTGTAGAGTCGGAAATATTCCCAGATTGTTTGAAGGTAGTAGCTCGAGTGGTGCCAATTTTCAAAGCAGGTGATAAGAAGACCGTAGAAAACTACAGACCCATCTCCTGCCTACCTATTCTATCCAAAATATACGAGAAACTCATGTACCGCCGTCTCTCGCAGTACCTCTCCTCCAACAATCTATTGTCTCCCCACCAATTTAGTTTCCGTCAGAGGTCAAGCACTGCAGATGCAGTACTTCAATTTTTAGACCACGCTTACGATTCATGGGATGCAGGGAATTTCCTTATTATTGTTTTTCTAGATTTGTCGAAAGCATTCGATACAGTGAATCACCGCATAATACTACGAAAGCTGGAAGACTATTATGGCATCAGAGGTCCTACAAATAACTGGTTTAAATCCTATTTATCTGGCCGCAAACAGTTCGTATCCATTAACGGAGCTCGCTCTGTAGCTTCCCAAGTAACGCTTGGTGTACCTCAGGGCTCGATCCTTGGCCCTGTCCTCAATCTCTTTTATATTAACGACATGGCTAATGTATCAGATGCTGTGCAATTTATTCCCTTTGCTGACGATACTACAATGTTCTTAGCTGGTAATGATCCGATGTCTGTGGGTAATTCTGTCAATAGGGAGCTGGAGCGGGTCACAGACTGACTAATGTGTAATAGGATTTCGCTGAACGTAAAAAAAACCTCCTCCATGACTGTGTCAAACTTACCAATGCCTCAGCTTGCTCAAGTCTCCATCAGGGGCACTAACATTGGTAGAGTGAACACGACGAAGTTTTTGGGAATATTTCTTACGATCAACTTACTTTTAGGGCCCAAGTCGACCATGTATGTGCCAAGCTGTCCAGATCTGTGGAAATGATGCGTAGGCTGTTTTGTTATGTCCCTACTCAGGTGCTACTTACCCTTTACTATAGTATGGTGTATCCCTACTTGACGTATGGTATTACTGCTTGGGGTACAGCTGGAGTGACCCTAAATAACAGGGTTGCCCCGCTCCAAGGGCTGCGCTGAGGCTCTTGAATGTTCCTGTCGCTCAACTGCAGTCTCGTTATCACATCACGTCTTTCCAGCAGATCTTCAAGTTTTACTCTTTACTAAAGTTCTATAAATGCTACATATTATACGAACACGTTCACTTCTATAGTAAGACTTCTGTATACCAACAGAATCACAATTATATCACGCGATTTAAGAGCAATGACTGCATTCGGCAGCGTTTTATTCCAAAGCTAAGAGCCAGTCGTCTGTTTTGTTCAATGCGATATCCATGTGGAATACGCTGCCTGATATCACGGAGGCAGACTCGTTTACAAATTATCGAAACCTTCTACGCAACCATATTTTGAACATATAACCAGCTCAAGTTGTTTGGTAATTTTCAACGAATTACTTTCCAGAGGACGTTGGGCGAAGCAGGGACCGTAGCTAGGTTTGGCTGGCTAGGTTCGCCCATGCGGTGTGATGGTGTGGCCCTCGGGGGTTCCCGCGGGTTGCCGTACACTTCAGCTAGCTTCGGGACGTCTTTCTCTCGAGCCTTCGTTGTCCTTTTCTTTTTCATACTGCCTATCTTGGGATTTCAATTTCGCTCCGCCTCTTTTTTCCCAGCTCGCGGTTCTCATGCCGGGCTGGTCCTGCGTGGCCTGCACTTTGGCGTTTTGTTTCCTCTACACTCTACTTGTGTCTTCCTTTCCTCGGGAGAAATACAGTCTAGTTGTGTAATGGGACTTACACAATGCACTCATGCACATTTTGCTCAACAAACAATCATTTCATTGTAATATTATGTACTGTTTTTCCTTTATCCATAAATTAGGATGATAATAATTCCTTATTCCATTTTACTGTGCCTGAATAGCATTAGCTACCAATGGGCTTGAAACTAGGCTTTGATATGGCTGCTTTATCCATTTTATTTACTTTGCATTTGATCATATGCCTTGTTCTAATAAACTTACTTACGGCCAAACAAGATACCAAAACTACTCATTATTACCAACCGCGACCACTGTACTTTTATTGTGTCACGTTGGTTCTGCCTCTTGCTAAATCGACCTTTTATGAATTAATAATAATTATAGATTTATTAAGCACTCATGGAAACATTACAAGACACTCACTGAAACGTTACACGGTAGACGAGGGAATGTGTTTTATCATTAGGTTAATAGCAAACACAGGACATGCCGCAGCGGTCTTGCATTCTAAACTTCATTACGCCCCATTGCTTAGCCTCCGTCAGGCAACGGTATGCGCTGTCATCGTAGATACATGACTACATCTTTGTAGCCATGTGCGTGTTTTTACAGCCATGCGCCTGATGTGCACATTGCGCTTAATAATTAAACGAGGATGTCTGAATGGGTAGGGGGCTGAAGAATTGATGCATTTCAGTGTTAATCCTCGACTGAGAAGTTCTAGGAATGAAAGACCTAGATATCAGAAAATTTAGAAATACTTTTCGCAACGAGTAATATGAAATCGAATAACAAAAAATAAATAAACAAAAACATGCAGTGTCAGTGTCACTTTACTTTAAACAGCTTAAAAATATTTATTCACGAATAACGTATTTCTTAACAAAATGTAAAAAGGTGGCAGGGGGATAACCCCGTAATTTACAAGACTTCTCGTCGGAATAATCCCAACTAGAACAAATTAGAACTCGAACAATGGGCCGTAAGCATAAAAACATATAGAACCCAGGGCCTGTTCTTCTTGCGCACTCTTTTCACTAGAAAGCCGGAGAATGATCGTAACATATTCAATAATTATAATTCAATGAACACATTCCATGGTTTATTCCAGCTTCAATCGTTATTTTTGTATCGAAAAAAAATTTTATGCTTATCAGAAACGGCATTACATGTTTTTTTTTTTCTTTTTGTCAGAAAAGTCATTGCATGTTTTTTTTTCTTTTTGTCAGAAAAGTCATTGCATGTTTTTTTTTCTTTTTGTCAGAAAAGTCATTGCATGTTTTTTTTTTCTTTTTGTCAGAAAAGTCATTGCATGTTTTTTTCTTTTCGTCAGAAAAGTCATTGCATGTTTTTTCTTTTTGCCAGAAAAGTCATTGCATGTTTTTGTATCTCTTTAATATTGTCATGAAAGCACTGCCGTTCACGTACAGAACTGTGCATGTTTTTGTTGTCTTTTGAAGAGATGTGATTTGCACGTTGTTGAAGTTTTTAATATTTTGAAAGCTTTACAGTTCGCTGTTGAAGTATTCAGGTGCAGTCAGAATTTAGTATTCTTGTTGCCAATCATAAAGACATTGAACGACTCCTAACTCTCTTAATGTGCTGTACAGTAAATTAAATGAAGTTTTGTCTAATAAGAATTTACTGATGTAATTACAAAATTAATGGGTTTATTAATTATTTCATTAGGTTCTAAAAAACAGTTTCTATCCATCAATCATTTTTCCTGTTTGTTTTATTGAAAAATTAGAGGTATCTCAAGTAATTCATTACATAGTATGGTGAATTTTTCGGTCTTATGCTAATTTTTTACTGTTTTGCGTAAAATATTGGTATGTTAATGACTTTTACTTCATTATGCATTTTTTCTCTGTCAAAAATTTATGTTTGTTGCAAACTACATTTTTGGTCTGTCAAGAACTCTTTACGTTATTATAAAATTTTTGACCCTCAGCACGTTCTTTCTATTTTTCATACATACATATACATAGCATATTAGATTAGATAGGCGGCAGTAGACGAACCAACAGGCCCAATCTCAAAGAGACACCGAAATATGCCCGGTCTCTATGAGCTATTGTCATTATGTTAGTAGGATATAAATGACTGGGGAAAAGAGAAAAAAAAAGAGGAAGGAGAAGAGTCTCAGCGTAGCTATCAAGCAGTTTTGCATATTGTGAGATAGACACTTCTTCCATGAAAAATTATTCTAACAAAATAAATCTTTATTTTTATAGCTTTTTGGTATATCTTCTAGTGCAACATGATTTTTGGTTTCCAGTATTTAAATCATCCTCTGTACAATAATATTCATATCTTTTTATTGTTAAAATTATTCGATTAACTTTAATTTAATAGAGCATAACGTTTTTAGTTATCATGAAAAATCAAGCCATTTAAAAACTAAATAAATAACGCCGTTGTTTATATTACAGTATAATAGTTTGTCATTTTTAACATCATGATTTATTCCAATTCCTTAGCAATTCCTGCCGTTCTCTATTTTTCGTGCCATTTTGTATTATTATTTTATAGATTTTATGGATTCATACCACTTTTAAAATTCTAATAATTCATACTGTTTCTACGGTCGTAATTGCTCATACCACTTTTAATATCGAGCCATTGCAAAAACTGCCTGGAAGACGCTCCTTTCTTCCCATTGGACCGAAAGTTGGGCCTTCTATTTTTCACGGTCCTTAAAGTTTTACGTAATATTTGTGCAGGCGATGGAACGAAACAGGGCTGAGAAGTTGGGTGTTAGAGTTAGAGTTTAGTTGGAGTCGAAATTTGACTCAGGCTGAAGTTTGATTGCAACTGGAGCTTGACTTGAGTTGGAGTTTTGATAGGATTTTCACGTTTGAATTCGCCTATGTTTGAGTATGACAGGACTTGACTGGAGTTAGAGTTTGACTTGATTGCAGCTTGCCTCCAGTTCGAGTATGATAAGAGTTATTTGAGTTATAGCTTAACTGGAGCTGGAGTTTGACTTGAGTTGGGGTTTGACTAGATGTCGAGTATGACTGGATATGGAGATTGACTGGAAATTTTTCTTGACGTTGCCTAGCGTTGGAATTGTGTTCGAGTTGAAGTTTGGTATGAGGCCGAACTTGACTCAAGTTTAAGTTTACCTCGGGTTCCAGTTAGATAGGAGTTGACTGGAGTTGGAGTTTGAGTGGAGTAGGAGTTGGGATGGTTGAGGCGGCGCTGCAGTGGTCGATGGAGCAGGAATCGGGTCAAGGTCGACAGCTCTGGCGACTGCAGACTCGCCGGCTTTGTGGCGATAGTCGCCAGATCTGAGGGTAACTTGGAGAGATAGTAGTTATGTCTGAGGGTAACTTGGAAAGATAGTCGTTATCTCTGAGGGTAACTTGGAGAGATAGTCGTCAAATCTGAGCTTATTTTGGAGAGATAGTCGTCATCTCTGAGGGTAACTTTGAGAGATAGTTGTAAGATCTGAGGGTAATTTAAAGCGATAGTCGTCAGATCTGAGGGTAACTTGAAGCAATATATGGCAGATCTGAGGGTATCTCTGAGTGAATGTAGCCAGACTTGTGTTTAACTTGGAAAAATTACTGCACTATATTGTAAATACATTGAATCAACCTCAATAATAAATAATAATTTCAATTCGCGAATGTAGTTTCCCTCACTCAAAATTGAACCGTGACGAGCGTTAATCTGCGCTCGTGCTTAGCGTTATTTAGGTCTGTTTTTTGGTTTATCATTCAATCACTAATCACTACTTGAACGACGACACCGCTTTAAAACGCAATGCCAGTAATGAATAGCCATAAAATGGTCACTACACAATTATGCCTAGTCGTAAAAAGGAATGAAATGATTCTTTGTGAAACGCAATTTTGTATGGGAAGCTTACTCCGTACTGAACCGCAATATTGTGTAAAAAATGTCAATACTCACTGAAGCTAAATGTTATACATAAAGGATTAGTCTTTCGTAAAGCAAAGTAGAAATGAAAAATCGTAATTCTGTGCTGCACGGTTTGTTATGTAAGAAACTAAGAATCTTCAGTGAACCGCAAATCTTTAATGAAGTGTAATATATAAGAAAGGTTTATTCTCATTCATCCCAACATTATAGAACTAAAGATTAATCCTTACCTGAAGCGCAGTATAATGTAAGAACGAATTGTCCGCAAACAGCCCCATTATAATGGAACGAAGAAGTAATCCTCAATAAAGCGCAGTGTAATGCAAGAACGAGCTGTCCGCAATTATCCCCAGTAATATGGAATAAAGGATTATTTCTCAGTGAAGCGCAATGTTTTCCCCTCATGTGCGCATCGAAGCGCAACTGTCCACCGCTCGAGCGCATTCCCCTCGGTATCTGTGCCCCCATATTGGACTTTATTATTCTCTCTCCCTCAGATCTCCGCGTGCCGCAGTGCCGGCATTGCACCAGAGAACAAAAAAAAGCGTTCGATATACGAGCCTGACATGATATTTCTACCGAGTCTGACCGTGCAGACGGTGAGGTCGTCCACGTAAACTTGCAAGATTTTCATTCTCTCTCGTTCTTTTTTTCTTCTTCTTCTTGGCAGGCGAATTTTATGTGATGCCATGATTTTTTTCGCATGACGAAGGGGAACTGCTGTGTAATTTTTGCCTCGCCGCTCTACGTTTCGCTAGCAATTTTGACAACAAAAAGCATTCTTTAAACGCTATAGTGATGAAATCCATATTTTCTGTGTTGTGGTTCGAACCCTCAGTAATTTTTTTCTGTGAAATATGGATGGAATTTTTCACTTTTGCGATATGGTTAGTACTCCAAATATATTTGTAGCAAAATATCATTAAATCCATATTTTCCACGTTATGGCAGCGAGTCAAGTGGTCTACAATGGAGGAGGTGGCTTCGTCGAAACATTTCGTTACAGTGCATTACGCTGTCACAATATGATGGCTAAAAACTGTATTGATCGCAAGGTCATCACCTCATTATTCTGGCCCGTACCGTGAGTACGTTTGAAGAGAACTTAACTGATGCAAGCGAAATTAACGCTAAATGTGAAGAAAATATAAGAATTGCTACTCTGCCTCATGTGTTCGTGTGAAGTTGAAATGCTCTTCAGTCTGCTCAGGGGTCATCGTATCTACATCTATCTTTGTTCATTCGATGATCGAATTGTCGAATTTTATATATGTACAGGAGGAGAGACGCGGAAAACATTATATATGCACTAATGTACCCACGCTGTCAAAAATGACAGCGAGGAATTACTGAAGACCCTTTTTCATTTAACATGCTTTTGTTACTAATATTTTTGAAGCATACGCTGCAACAGCCGACTCAAATTGCCATAAAAGATGAGTGCTCTCGTTTTCCATTCATCTAAGCTGCACAATCGTCCCCCTTCTGAAGTGATATGAGGAAAAATCTTCCATCATCAAGCAGCAAAATATTGAATTTAATAAAATTCCCCGTGACAGATCTTAGATAACGAAGGATTAGCCTTCAGTATGTCAAATTTTTTCTCTGAAGTGAAAACAGATCCATCGAAAGAAAAAAGACAGCAAGCTAGAAGAAAAAATTGCGTGTACTGCCCGTGAAAAATTATCGCTTCGTGCGCGTTTCGTTGATCATCTACTGAATTTATACGTCGGGAACTGACAGCAAACAGCTTAGACAAGCTGCAAATATCTTTTTGCTTTGATTTCAAGAAGTGTTTCAAGCGAGAAGTGCATTCAGAGAAAATAATAATCCCACTTTCGCCATCTTCTGCAACCTGGTTATCGATCTCATTAAAACGCAACTTAATCAACAAATCTGCATCCTGGCATATATATGTATTTCATCTGTCTATTTCATGAAGAAGTGGACACTAAATATGTATATAATATAAATACCCGAAGTGTTTTATTATATTAGGACTAATGTACCTTGCCGCCAAACTGGCGGTGAAGAATTTACGATACTACTTCTCCACTTATCCATCATAAATTTTTAATAAATTTGGTTATCTAGGATGCACTTCGACTGCTAACTTGAAGGACCATATGACATAAGCATTCTAAGCCTAAAGTCCACTGAACAACGCAAAACCTTTTCTTTTCTGAGGCACTGAGAAGCAATTAATTTTTAGCCTGCAGTCGAGCATCACTCCCAACATAAACTGCTCGCGGTATCCAAGATACTCGATGTTATCATATAAGTCGTGGATTTTTGTTCAACGGAAAGCTGTTTTGCTGAAGAAAGAAACCAAATGAGAAATAAACATTACTGCTAATAAATCCTCATGTTTTTAGCCTGCCTGCCGTCCACTGAAGAGTAGCCTATCTTGGCGTTTGCTGCGTTGACATGTATTCTATTTCAACATCGGCGTGAACTCAGAGAAGCTGAAATTTGGATGAAGGAAAACTGAGGAGAGAGCACATATCACGACAAATGAGAGCACTAAGAGAAGCTGGATGTGTCTTCATTGACGCGATTTCAACGGTGGCAAAGCACGAGGTGCTATAGCTATAATATTATCATACGTTTGCCATCATCTGCTACCTGGTTTATAATCCACTTATCAGTTTTCAACGAAGCGTGGCACAATGGCCACAGTATCCAACCTGGTCTAACTAGTACCTGTCTGTTTTCTTACATAGAAAATGGATAGGCAGACAAGAAAATAAAACGATAAATACACATCGGTCTTTATTATATTGTAGACTAGGTTTTCTTATAATGTGTTTTGATGACGCATTGAAGCTTACGAATGGAAGACAGTACGAGTGTAACACTGAATAGAGTGCTACCCAGCGAGGCGTGCCAGAGGCAGCTCGGTATACTGCAGTCAGGTTCAATAAATCAATGCGGGAAAAGAAGCAGAAGAAGAGAAAGCGACACGCGTGACGTGAAGCCGTTGCTGGGATGCCGACATTTTTGGCCCAGACTGGTGGGCTGGTACCGGTGTACCGGTGCTGAGTTGCTGGGTCTGCGTGCCGGAACCGCTGTGCTCCTTGAGTCCACCGGCGGCAAGCTATGTACACACCTTGCCAAAGGGGGCTTTGCATTGATACTGGTGTACCAGTCCACTGTACCTCTACATGGAAACTGTATTTATACAGCCATTGTGGGCCTCTGTATCGGCAGAGGCCTACCACCTCTGTGTACTGGTACCGGTACCCTGGTCCGGTATGCATCGGAGTTTAAAGAATAAAGACAATTAAATCATTTTCGAAATACCCGCTCACTCTTTATGTGAATTATGTCGAATAATTCGAGTGCAGTAAGCCATTTAACAGCCATCTAGGGCCTGTGCTTTAGCCTCTACAGGCATTGTGCGTTCTTCTAATATTCTTGAGGTGCGTTCGCGAGTGAGGAAATGAATATATGGCAGTGATGTCCAGAGAGAGACCTTTAAGTGCTCACGAAACTCTGCACCTGAGTATGTTCTTCGCTACACACAATGTATGTGCCAAAATTGAAATTCAGAAGCCCTTATTTAGGATCCTCGGGGTTCCAGCAATTCGATAACACAGCGAGATACATACAACACACAGCGGTGCCTCGTTTGGCTCAACTGTTATTTTTGCTAAGCCTTGTGCGTCTCGTCCCCTCTGTAACTAGCCGGTGCGTCTCGTCCCCTCTGTAACTAGCCGGTGCGTCGTGCCCCTCTGTAACTAGCCGGTGCGTCGCGTCCCCTCTGTAACTAGCCGGTGCGTCGTGCCCCCTCTGTAACTAACCGGTGCGTCTCGTCCCCTCTGTAACTAGCCGGTGCGTCGCGTCCCCTCTGTAACTAGCCGGTGCGTCTCGTCCCCTCTGTAACTAGCCGGTGCGTCGTGCCCCTCTGTAACTAGCCGGTGCGTCTCGTCCCCTCTGTAACTAGCCGGTGCGTCTCGTCCCCTCTGTAACTAGCCGGTGCGTCTCGTCCCCTCTGTAACTAGCCGGTGCGTCTCGTCCCTCTGTAACTAGCCGCTGAGTCTCGTCCCCTCTGCAACTAGCCGGTGCATCTCGTCCCCTCTGTAACTAGCCGGTGCGTCTCGTCCCCTTTCTAACTAGCCGGTACATCGTGTCCATTTGTAACTAGCCGGCGCGTCGCCCCCCCCCTCCTGCAAGTAGTCCAGTGCGTCGCGTCCCCCCTGCAAGTAGCCCGGTGCGTCCCATCCCCCCTGCAAGTAGCCCGGTGCGTCGCGTCCCCCTGCAAGTAGCCAGGTGCGTCGCGTTCCCCCTGCAAGTAGCCCGGTGCGTCGCGTCCCCCTGCAAGTAGCCCGGTGCGTTGCGTCTCCCTGCAAGTAGCCCGGTGCGTCGCGTCCCCAGTCTTAAGAAGCTTACAACGTCATAGGAGGCTACCTACCAATGACCAACAACGTCATAGGAGGCTACCTACCAATGACCATCAACGTCATAGGAGGCTACCTACCAATGACCAACAACGTCATAGGAGGCAACCTGCCAATGACCAACGTCATAGGAGGCTACCTACC
>LQNS02276498.1:20262534-20281966 GCA_001587735.2 Parhyale hawaiensis
TGAACGGATCTTCAAAAAAATTGAACAAGCTGTTATTAATATAAAAAGGCACAAATGATTAGATTTTGGAGTTTATGCAAAGAATATTATGGTTTCAGAGCCAATTTGAATTTTTGCTACCGTTGCCTCACTTGGCGGAGGTATACGCTCTCAGAGTGCTCTAGTTTCGTCATCATTTCATTTGGGTCTCCTGAGTGTCCTACAATCTTTATAGTTGCACAAAAATATATATCATAGAATCTACGAGCTTTTTTAGCTCTCTGAAGGATAAAATTTGATTATTATTTAGGCTGTTTTGTTTCCGTAATAGGCACACACCCGGTCGGAGAGTGTCGGTAAAATGTTGCCCTATGCCGTCACATACGCGTCGTCAAAATATCCGCCTCTCCAAATCGTAAAAACTACAGCCTCATTCGAAAAATTATGGATTTAACATTCGCCAGTTTCAACAACATTTTGTAAGACAGTTTAGGTATGTGGAATGCGGTTAGGTATTTTTTTTTGCAAGTTAGTTAACGCGAGTCGGACGCCACCCTACTGTTAAACTACTGTAACGCGCGCAGCGTATAGCTGATTTTTTTCTAATTTTATTGAGCAGCTGTATGGTTTCTGCCAAGTATATATAGACTTTTGCTTTAATATTACTTCGCCGAAAGGAAAGTAATTGTTTTTTTTTTTGTCCTACAATGTTTTTCTTACAAATTTAGTTTAAAAGTTTTCTATTCCGGCGTTTAATCGCTCTCATTTGAGCGAATTTTTGTTGCAGCGGTCTGAAGTTGAACAGGATAGCAGATCATTGATAAAAGACGAAAGTAAATCGTAAACATTGCGGTAATCTCTCACATAAATCCATTTTTATAAATAATGCCATATATCTCTCGGTAAAACTCGCCTGATTTATTGCATTTCGACGACGATAAACTTGGCTTTAAAAGTGCTTCTGACACATGCAGGCATTTGCCGGTGGAATTCATCTGCTCTTTTACTAGCTTTTTAACCAACGTTCTTTCAAAATTTTATGCTTCAGAGAGCTAAAAAAAAGTTCGTAGATACTTTGCTACATAATTTTTTGTGCTACTATAAAGCTTGTAGGACACTCTGGAGGTCCAAATGAAATGATGAAGAGACCATGATAAACGTACCAGGTTTTTATAACAACACAAGCCCATTTCCCATGATCGATGCCTTACAGCTTGGCTCCGCCCCGTGGGTTAACCCGTTAATCTCATAATCCTTGGTGCTACGTAAATACAAGGTCTCTGTTATGAAATTTCTTAGCGAATGAGCAGTTCGTTTCATAAATATTTGGAAACTCTAAACGAAAAGGAACTAGGTTCAAGTTTCGTGCTTAATCAAACTGGTGATATTAGTAATGGGCCTAAGTTTTTGGCAGCAAGGAAAGACAATGGTAACGCTGAGGTCGCATGGAATAAGCCTCGCTCAATTCTTTCATTAATTTGAAACAAAAATAATGTTGCCAGCTGCATTGTATCCTCTTTAACTGAATAAAAACCACAAGCAACAGTTCCGAAAAGGGAGGGGGTTGAATGGAAATAATTTGCTATCATTTTGGCGACTGTATGCCAATTATACTGTCATTATATCAGCATGATTTCCCTCTGCCGTACAGCGACAGAAACATAAAGCTGATTCTCAGAATGGGAAATTGATACTGGTGTGGAGAAATAAATGTTATTGAAGTCCTCCGTTCATCAGAAGGAAGTCTGGACCGCAGACAGCCGTTCATAGAATATATATTTTTTTTCTGGCTAGGCTACCTTGAGTGTCTTCAACGCAGTTCACAAGCTACGTTGATCAGAGCGAAGTCATGGACGAACCTGCGGAAATTCCACAGAACAAAAGCAATGTTATGTTTTCAGTGATATCTTTTTTTGACCCGTACCGTCCAAATTTTCCCCTATCTAATACTGAAGGAACCAGTGGAAATTCTGCTGAACAAGAGCAGTGTTCTTCAATTATGATGCCCTCGAACCCATATCATGCAGACAAAGTGTGAAAAATGTTCCAAATCAAGTAGTCAATCTTCTACTTAAAGACCTGCGAGCGGTAATAGTTTAAATTTAAACTTGAATCTTCCTATTGATCCTTTCCCTGGTCGTATCAAAGATACCTCAAGGATACACCAATTTTCCCCTATGTGTTACTGATGAAAGCTTCACCGTCGTATTAACCCAACATACTATAATAATAATAATTCACGGTCGTACTAGGTAACTAACTAGCTCACGGAGGGACAAGCGAGAATTATGATATAGGTTTCTTGATCAGCCACCCTTGCCCTAGACAGAGTTCTCAGTCTACGTTCATCTGAGCAAAATCTTGACCTGGACGGACAACGTTCAGAAAATGCCTATTTCTTCCTTGGCTAGCCTACCTTGCGTATCCACGACAAAGTTCAGCAGCTAAAAAGATTTCCTGCGATACGACACGCCGCAATGTCGCCTCTATTGCCACTTCTGAGGAGAATTTCAGCCGCTTTACGCGCTCCAGGCCAAAACTACGGCGCTGTTTACCTGCTCTGCTGTCAACACGTAAAATTTGAGGGTTTTTTGCTGCAACTTTTAAGTTCGACCTCCACCCGCTTTTGTTAGGGTCTAGCTTCGCGACAAATACCCAATTAAAGAATTTGGAGTGAGCTTCCTGATTAAAACTTTCGGTATATTAAAAAAGTACGGCGTGACCCTGTTCATTGCAAGATATGGTACGAGTTTACTGACTACGATCTCTGCTGTAATAAAATACGGGGTTAGGCTGGAGGTGTGCGTAGAACATATTTGGTGATTAAGAGACATGGTATGAACTTACTGTTGAACTATGGAATAAGCTTCCAGGACGCAAAGTATTTAGAGACGCCGCATACGTTTCGCTCCTGAATATTTGATATGTTTCTAGTTTCTACTCAGTAAGTGTGAACTATCTACCGTGCTGCTAATCTACGTCTGTCGTGCATGAACGTCCTTGTATGTTGCTCATGCAGGCAGGCTTATATCGTAGTCTGCTATGCTCATAACTTTTCCATTTTTATAAGCCTGTCATTCTTTGACCGATTAAACTTTTTCTGTACGAAGTGAAGGAGCAGAGAGAGAGGAACAAGGGGCCACATGTTGCTAGAGAAGTGACGGCAACAAACCTAATGACATAATTGAATAAAATGAAGATTTAATTCTCTTCGTGAAGTCCAGATGGCAATATGCGAATTGCCATCAGTGTTGTGCTAAGTTTAAACTCGAGAAGCAACATCATGCTGTTCTAGAAGAAAGTAGAGAGCACTCTGAGAGCGCATACCTCCGTCAAGCAACGGAACGGAAACTAACAATTCAATTTTTTTCTGCAGCCATGATTTTCTTTGTATCAACTACGAAATCAAATTATTTGTGCCTTTTGATGGTATTTATGATTTCTGTAGTTTTCTTGATGAACCGTTCATAACTTTTCGAGTTACGCTGCTGACAAACATTATGACAAACATAAGTCAAACACACAAACTGAGCAACCGATCATCACCAAAATTGTAAATTTCATAAAGACCCATCCATATCTTTTTGAGTTACTGTGGTAACAAGCATAAAATCAAACACAGCGACAAACGAACGATCAAACATCATCACAAAGTTTGGTCCTTTACTCTTCTTAATATACCTAAAAACTCATGTTACTTCCCATAACTTTTGAAGTCATGGTACTAAGAAAAAATAGGCAAACAAACAAACAAACGGATGAACGGATTTTCACCAAAGGTTGATCATCTGTTACTGTTAACATACCTAACAATCCCTGTAAATATTGTAAAGATCCGTTCATAACTTTTTGAGTTATATTGGGGACAGACAAGGAGACAAATAGACAGACAAACACGACATAAACATGACCTCCTCGGCGGAGGTAACTAGAGTCCTCGCGAAAGCTTGTAACCTCAGCATAGCACAACCTAAGCAATAATAGTCTAGCAGGCACTGAACCCTCCGAACAGACATTACCTGCAGTGCGTAGACACACAGATATCTATAGTACCCAACAGTCGCGTATGGTGTGTCGATTCCGCTGTGCTACAGGGGGTGTGCATAAGATTTCCTGGTGTGCATAAGTCCGGAAAGGGAAAAACAAGGCGCAGGAGGAGTGCTACTGCGTACATTATCAGCTTCATAACTAAGAGAAAATCATACCTATATCGCTCTGAAGTTAAATGAAAAGGTCTTTGTCTACATAAATTCTAGAAGAAGAAGGACAAGGAACAGGGCGAGTGCATCTGTTCATAGTTTCAAAGAAGAACATGACTGTCGGCCCTAGAGAAAATAGGAACATATGCCAGAAGCCCAAAATCAGAAAAATCGGGACCAGCTGGGCAGTAAATACATATACTGCTATAGACGGAGAAAAGATCTTTTTGTTCCTGAAGCAAATACAGTCTTCCTTTCCTGCAAGTTGTCCAGTAAGAGAGGACGATGGCAAGGCAGGACGAGTGCGGCTGTACACAACATCTCGGCAGAGATGGAAGAAGAGCATACCTCGCGTTCTTGGAGCACATGAAGACCTCATTGTCGGCATGGAGATCTCCTCGTCGGCATGGAGACCAGAAAAAGAAAGGGAATGCAGTAACAAATGAGAACATCCAGCTGCAGCACTACCGTGCAAGCGAGGATAACAAACCCTGCCGTTCCTGAAGTGAATGAAGAACCTCCTCTTGGGCGTGAAGTCCAGATGGAGAAGCAGCAGGACTTCCTCGGCCACATTTGCATATACTGAGCAGCTGATGAATGCAAATGTCATCGACGATGGCGGTCGTCGCTACACAATGCTGATAGTTGGAGGCAATAAGCTTCGGTGGCACATAAAGATGTAAAATATTGCTAAAATTCGAGCGATTCCGAAGTATGCTTCAATTGGATTGTTCCAGTTTTGCATTGTGGTTCAGTCAAAATTGCATAATGCTTAGAAGTACTGATGGTGGTAAAAAATTTGAGAATGCTTCGAAGTACTCATGCATCCTCGTAGAAATTTGAAAATTCTGTTGACGTAAGCGGGAATCCTAGAATACATCGAAGTTAGCGGTTTCGAGCCCGTTCTCAAAGGATGGTGGTTGAAAATGGCCGATGAACCGTAGGATACACGCGTCGTCCGGTAAAAAGGTGCAATTCTGCAGAGTTTTTCTGAATTCGCACTGTAATTGAGTTGCAGGCGAATTCACTGTGGAGTATATACATATTGGTGATTCAATACTATCAGTGGTTGTAGGCATAAATATTATTTTCAAGACAGCATCTAAGTTACTGATGGCCTGCAATATCTACTAGTTCAACGAATTTGATATAAAATTTGAGAGTTTTTGACAAATTATTTCCTCTCACAGTTTCAACACTCGTTTGTAAGATATATTGAAATCTTCGATTGAAAGCCCGTGGTCTTTTCCAAAATATTATTTTGTCAAAAGCATATCAATTTTTGGCATAGTGCATAGCATTTTAGTGCACTTGCAACACACTGCCTATGTTTTGGGGGAATATTTAAATATGTCTGTTATAATTCCACTTGAAGTAAAAAGAACAATGGGGATAAGCAATATAAGATTGTCGCTCAACAGCTCTCTGTCTCAGCGGATTATCCTGGAACTTGCATTATATTTTTAGTCTCATGAGAACCTTGCCTACAATTCTAAATCTGAATGCTAAATTCTCCTGACGTCAGTATGGTTATTGCTCATAGTATGCGGGACGAAAATATCTCGCCCTCGCTTTTTATCGGGTCTGTATCGTCCTAGAGCACCTTTTGCACATTCCATTTCAAGCGTCATTTTACTTACTCTTTAGCATCAATTTACGTATGTGCCGGGCAATTAAATGGTGCAATAAACCTGTCGGAAGAGAATAAACAACAAAGCCGGTATTGAAACGAACTTATAAACATTGCTCGATGGCGATACGAACTCCTACTGCCCTACCATGTAAGTGCACTAGGATCTTGGTAAAGAAGAGTAGTAGCAGGAAGAATTACTAGGTAGGGAGGGTTGAAGGCAACGGAATGCCCTAGGGCGCAGTGCCTCTTAATCTGATAGGCATAGCAGTCATTTGAGATTTAATCATTGAATTTTCTTCCTTTCTTTATTTGTCTATTTACTTATTTCTAGTGAGAGTAATGCTAAGCTACCATGAACAAGAACAATAAAGTGATCGCCGGCTGAATGGATTTTTTTATTGTTTCTTAACCCTTTAGTGCCTACAGTACACATATGATGACATTACACGTAGTGTTATTCCTACGAAAAGTGATGTTCTATTGAGGCACATAAGGATTAATTTTTATCGAGGGTAATACTGAGTTGCCA
The DNA here is from genome assembly GCA_001587735.2 of Parhyale hawaiensis. NCBI lineage: Eukaryota > Metazoa > Arthropoda > Malacostraca > Amphipoda > Hyalidae > Parhyale > Parhyale hawaiensis. Next base: position 20,268,875 of record LQNS02276498.1, read on the forward strand.
TGAGCGACAGCGACATAGTAACCATGATACTAGCTATTTATGCTAGTGCGGCAACAATAAGAGCATCAGCATAGGTGCTAGTTCTGCAGGCTGCGGGTTACCAATACGAGAGTGCACTCTGAGCAAAGGTATCACGTAGAGATTCTGATTGTACTGATAGAAGGTATTTTTTAGTAAAGCTAATGTGATACCAACAAACGTACAAGCTACTAACTCTAATGCAGAAGTATATGGGCGAGAACATAGCACACGTTTCATGCAGTGAAGCTGATGTACATACTAGTGCTAGGACATAGTACTCCTATACAACATGGTTCAACTGATTCTGGTGTACTACGAACACAAAAGTAACACAGTACGAGCTGTTTACACGTACGCGGAAGTATAGTGGGGGCGACAGTAAGGTATACAATAGCCAAGGCTCGTAGCAGGCGCGGGTGGATGTTCAGTGGAGTATGGACCAGAGGGGAGCGGGTGAGGGTCGCTGCGAGGGAAAGTTTCAAGGCGATGCTGGCTGATGGAGCTTTAAAGAGGGTAGTCTCTTCTGGCCTTCCTGCTGCTATTGAAACGTTCTACTGCAGCTGTATGAGAGGTTGCTGCAGCTGCATAAGAGGCTGCTGCAGCTGTATGAAAAGTTGCTGCAGCTGCATAAGAGGCTGTAGTAGCATAAGAGACTGCTGCAGCTGTATAAGAAGCTACTGTAGCTGTAGAAGAGTTTGCTGCAGCTATATGAGAAACTACTGCAGTTACATAAGAGGCTACAGCAGCACAAGAGGCTGCTGCAGCTGTAGAAGAAGCTGCTGCCGTTGTATGAGTTGAATCTGCAACTGCTATGTTTGAACATTGCCGGTACTATTTTCTCACTTTGTAAGCAACTGGAATTTCAGTTTTGTAGAGAATAGCTATTTGTACTGCCTTTCCATTAGATCGTCTACGAGGCTATCACATCATTCGTCATCCCCCCACATAATCTACAACGGAGCATTTTCTCTAACATGGGGTCAGTTATCTTTGTTTACAGCTCGCAGCGTAACCACGAAGAAGCATATTTTTCAACGTGTCTGTGCGTCTGTCCGTCCAAACTTGGTAGGTCGCGTGTTGCACTGAGCTTCGTTCACAGACGTCCGTTTCATTTACTTTCGTCGCCAGTCCGGACTTGGTGGGTCACTGCCAAAGAGATCCCGTCGTGTTTGCAGTATCTCTTGCATGTTGCTTCACTTTTCCACTAAACTTCCCTACAGCTTCCATAGTTTATCTCACCAGTCATCCACGCCTCAACTACCCTCACCTCATCTCTGCGGCACCTATCGCTCTACCAGCGCCACCTCCCACTCACCAACTCTGCCCAACTTAGCAGAAACACTCAAACCTCCGCACCAACTCTAGCGTCTTAGCAAAACTTTGTCTCCAGATCTTGCGCTTGAGTCGCATCATTGGGCCCTGTCTCTCGTCTCTGTATTATACAGTAGTCGGGAGCGGGTGTGACGGAGTGGAACTGTGAACTGAAGGAACAGTATTGATTTGCCGTACGATGCTGAGGTTTCCTACATTCATGCTAGTTGAATGTCTTCGAGATCGCATTAGTCGTGAATACATGCTAAAAAACTTAAAAGGTGATGTTACCGTGGACGCTGTTTTTGTCAGAATGTCGTGGGCCCCACGATCCCAAACGGTAACATGAGTGATGTGCCGCAGGATATGTTGTACCAGGCTGCAGCTCTTGCCGATAAATTAACTTTGTACAGTTGAGTAGGTCACCTATACTTTTCCTCCTGCTCCGTGAGGAAGGCCGTCGATGGTTGGTAACGACCCGTCCCACGGAACTGTTAGCTGTTTCCGTATTGGGGCCACGGAAAGAACCGTCCGCAAAAATATTTCTTTCTTCTGTCTTCTTCTCTTTTTCTCTTTCGTCTCTTAGAGATGCTTTGCACCTGATTTCTCGGACAGTAGTAGCGCGCTTGTCCAGCTGAAGTTTTCCGGCAGAAATGCTGAAATAGAATATTTTAGTGAGCTGTAAGGGAAAACCTTCACGATTAGAAAGGCTCATTGCGCGCATGGGTACTATGTTAATCAATTACTATGATTCATAATATGACGTTTAGAAACACAGCCTACTCTTATGTAGAGAAGCTAATTGGCCACGTATTAGAAAATTCCTTATGCTTTCGTGACTAAAGGTATATTGAAAAGGGTATATTTTTTGGCAGAAGAGATACAAATATAAGAAGTTGAAACCCGATATAGATGGTGCTAACTCTAGGACTTTACGAAAGAAAGGTATCGTATTGTACATATCTTCTTAACGATGTACAATTTTGGTTTTTTGTTGAAAAAAATTTATATCATTCGTATGCATTTACTTTAGCTAGTAAATTAATTTTGATTAGTCAAAAATGGTTTGTTACTAATCACTTAGTAAGGAACCCAACTACTGCATACATTCTATACAAAATATCGCTGCCACCGCTCTCTATGTATTTGAGTTTTCACATTATCTCCAGCGTCATTCTTATAATAATATCGCTGGCAGGAGCTCCAATTAAATGTAACTGTGTACAAGCGCCCCGTATTTTAAAACATCTGTTTCCAAAACTCCATTTCAACCTATTTCATTCCCTATCTAACTAACCGTCTCAGTACCCAAACCAGTCTGCTGCAGGCTATCGCCAGCTATGTATTCTATATATGTACTTGCGCAAGCATCCCAGTGGCTCTTTGCTTCTGTTTCGCATTTGCTTTTTATTTTCATATTGGGGCAATGGGTTTGGTACTTTTTGGCGCCAATGTTTTGACGTCGAAATTATTATCATTATTTTTTTGCTATTACATCCTACTCAAATCCAGTTTCTTTTTTGACATAATTAGGTCAAATAAAGCCTTCTAAGATGTTTTTCTGGAATAACATTTTCGTCACAAATGTTGATTTTTCGAGATATTTGACTGTGAAGTTCCTTTTGTATTTCTATGAGAGAAAATAGCCGGCTTCATAATAGGCTGGCTAGCGACCCCATCGGAACCTAACCAAATCTTTCTATAGGCTAACCTAATCTCACCCAACCTAACCTAACCCAACGTAACCTAACCCAACGTAACCTAACCCAACGTAACCTAACCCAACGTAACCTAACCCAACGTAACCTAACCCAACGTAACCTAACCCAACGTAACCTAACCCAACGTAACCTAAGCCAACCCAACGTAACCTAACCGAAGCTAACCTAACCCAATCTAACCTAACCCAACCTAACTTAGCCAAACCTGACCCAACCCAACCTAACTGAACCCAGCCTAACCCAACCTAACCTTATTCAGCCAAAACTAACTAAAAAAAAACTCTGAAAAGAGGTTTTCTATTACACTGTACCATTGTAGGTATTTTCTATCATAGAAAAACAATAGGAAGTTTAAAGTCAAGTATGTCGAAAAACAAGCATTTCCGAGGAATTGAATTTGTGAAAAACGTCTTAAAATGCCTTATTTTACCTAAATATGCCAACAATATTCTGAGTTTGAGCGGGGGGTAATAGTAAAAAATAATTTCGGCGCCAAAACATCGGCGCCAAAAAAAATTGTGCGTCAAAAAATCTGCTCCAAAACATCGGCGCCATAAAGTCCCATTCCGTGCGGTAATAACTAGGAAAGGGCTGGGGCCTAAGTCTCGAGGCCTCCCTGGAAATTGAGCTGTTGGCCTGCTGTTACAAGTTAGCTAAATCTAATCTAATCTGTTTTCGACCCGAGACGTTGGAACAACTCGTATTTCCTCACATCAGGCCAGTCCTCTATAGCGCCATCTCCACCGCCCTGCCTCACATTATCTTCACAAGTCCACCGAGAGGCACAAGGCTTATTCGGCTAACAAAACTACTGGCCGCTCTTGGTGACGTAATTACACTGGTGAAGAAGCACACCATTGCTGCCAAGGCTTGGTAACGGGTGTTGCGACGTCTTCATGACGTACCGGCAGAAGCCCCTTCCACAAACGGGCCTCGCGTCTTGGTGGCCTTCGCCTCGTCTCCTCGTCAGGGGCCTCGGATTTCCCTAGCAGAGGCCATCGCTGTGAAGCAAAGGCGGGCCTTGGGCCTCTGCCAGCAGCTTCTCAACGTCGGCAGTTCCAGAAACGAATTAACGGGGCGCGTAGAGCCCCCGCTGTTATGGGTGGTGTGGGTGGCTTCCCAGGCTTGGTTGACCCCTCGTTGGCTGAGCAAAACTCCCGGAATTTCCCAGGGTCGGTGCCCTTAGTTGGGTGAGCGGAACTTCCGGAACTTCTTAGGCTCGGGCACCTCCTCGTTGTTGAGTGGAACTTCCGACATTTCCCCGGCTCGAGTACCACCTCGTTGGATGAGTAGAACTTCAGGAATTTCCCAGGCTCGGGTACCTCCTCGGATAAGCTGAACTCCCGATACTTCCCAGGCTTGGGTATCCCCTGACTGGGTCAGCGGAACTCCCTAAATTGTCGGAACGTCCTATGTTCGGGTACACCGTCGTTGGATGAACAGAACCCCCGGAACTTCCCAGGCTCGGGTGCCTCCTCGTTTTGTGGGTGAAACTCCACTGATGGATGAAACCGAGAATGAATACTACTCCATTCCGAAATTGAGAGCCTTATAGGAATAGCATTAGAGGGTAATATCAAGAATTGATCACACTGGGGTTCAGCCAGGGATTAGGAGACTAACAGGTTAACCCACGGAGAGGAGCCAAGCTGTAGTGCATTCTGGAAAATGGGCTTGTGACGTCACACAAACATAGTACATTCATCAGTAGCTATTTTGCATTGTTTCTTCATCATTTCATTTGGCCTCCAGAGTGTCCTACAATCTTCGTAGTTGCACTTAAATTCGTTTCAGAGCATCTACAAACTTTTTTAGCTCCCTGAACGATGAAAATTTTAAAGAATGTTGGTTAAAAGGCTTGTAAAAGAGCAGATGAATTCGCTCGGTAAATGCCCGCATGTGTCAGAAGCACTTTTAGAGTCAAGTTTATCGTCTTTAAAATGTAATAAATCATGTGATCTTTATTGAGAGATACATGGCATTATAAAAATGGATTTATGTGAGAGAATACCGCAATAATTACGATTTGTTTTCGTCTTCTACCAATGATCTGCGATCCTCTATAATTTTGAGCCGCTGCAAAAAAAATTGGCTCAGTTGCAAGCAATTGAACCCCGAGATACAAAACTTTGAAGTAAGATTTGTAAGAAAAACATTACTCTCCTTCAGGCAAAGTAATATTAAACCAAAAAGTCTATAAATAATACGCAGAAGCCATACAATTGCTCGGTAAAATAAAATAAAAAACATCAGCTGCTATACGCTGCGAGCGTTACAGCAGTGTAACAGTAGGGTCGCGTCCGTCTCGCGTTGACTAACTTACAAAAAATTGCCTAACCGTGTTCCACATACATAAACTCTCTCACGGAACGATGTTGCTGAAACTGGCGAATGTTCAATCCATAATTTTTCTAATGATGCTATAGTTTCTACGATTAGGAGAGGCGAATATGTTAACGACGCGTACGCGGCGGCACAGCTTGGGGCAACATTTTACCGAGACTTTCCGACCGGGTGCGTGCCTGTTACGGAAAAAACAACCTAAATAATAATAAAAATTTTAGCCTTCAGAAAGCTAAAAAAAATTCGTAGTTGCTTTGATACATAATTTTGCTCATCTATAAAGATTGTAGGGCATGTGGGATACTGTGGAGGCCCAAATGAAATGATGAAGAAACTATGCAAAATATAGCTACTGATGAACGTACTAGGTTTTTATGACGTCACGAGCCCATTTCCCATGATGCACTACAGCTTGGCTCCGCCCCGTGGGTTAACCCGTTAGTCTCATAATCTTTGGGGTTCAGCGGGTTGGCAGAAGTCTAGATATTTAGAATGGGTTTGTGAAGTCACTGGTTTCACGAATTACTGCAACATAAGATTTGGGTAAGTTACAAGTATGAAAGAAAGCAAGCAAGCAAAAAAAAACTATAATAAATTTCTCAGAGGGCGTGAACATGTGATCTGTCTATAGCATTGTTACAATTACAGCCTAAACCATAATTTGCTTCAAACATTACGTAAAATAATTATACACTCTCTGTCCCAGAATTAATAGAGAGCTGTGCTAGTTGTCTTTGGGTCTGATATTCGCTTCTTGTCCAAAAAATTGAACTATTACGATGCTTGGGTTTGTAACTTTTCTGACATTCACTGTTCTCTACGAGGGCACTGATCTAACCATCAATAGGACAGACGGGAGGTCACAGTTGTCTTATGAACCTTTCGTATTTGACGCCATAGCTCCGACAATCAGGAATCGATTTTAGCTGTACCCTCCTCCGGACCATGGTCTTTTTATCTGAAGCAAAAACCTGTGCATATGAATTTCTAAGTTAACGCTTATGGTTAAGTTGACTTGTTGAGGCGGACGTTTAAGTTGATTTTACATTTATATATATATATATGCGTACCGACTGTAACTGTAAAAACAAACGCACTAATTTCAATGGCAAAGGGATTAGAAGCATAGCTATTACAAGTATCGACCTGGCCAGGACGTTTATTGATTACCCAAAGGGGGGCACCGCAGCCCAGACCTACGGCATTTTCTAGCGTTCGGACTGGAGTTCCGTCACCAGTACGTGGCCGCATATGCCCACCTCTTGTGTAAACCTCCAACCTAGGGAGTGAACCAAACTGAACACTCCACTCGCATTGAACGATTTATGTTGCAATACCAAAACTGTGAGAACGTAATCCCTGTTCCAGGATATCCATTCTTTGTTTGCAGTCCAACCTTAATCTTTTCATCCTATACTATCTATGCTATCTTTCTCTGTACTCTTTGCCCAGATCTATTCAAGCTTTGTCTGTAGTCTTACGGTCTTACCCAATGTGTTCATTCTTTCTCTGTATACCTCAATGATTTAAATTTATTTTCTTTGCTCTGATATAATTTTTTATCTCACTCCCTATATTTATTTTTTGCCTACTTTTCTCTATTTCTTGTCTGCTGCTTATATTCATACTTGTAGTCAGTTTTGCCGATAAATCTTATACATTTTCTCAATCTTTTTTTTTCTGTCATGAATCCATGTTGTGAGTAATTGTCCTTCATACGAGCATATTTCCTATTGTAATTCTTATACATACTAGAGGACCCGTGCGTGAAAAAATACACGCAATTGTCGATATGTTTGCTAATAGCGGCCGTTACCACAGATTGAGGAAGTTCAGTTCAACATAACTGTCACTTTAGCCAACATTATTGAGGAGATCTCTATTTCCAATTTTCAGCAGCCAGCTGTTGAATTCATGCTCGCCGGTCATCCTCATGTTTTCATACTGCATTAAACTTGAATGCAGCTCCAGTCAGCTTACAGGCAATGTGAGTGTACCATAGCCATGATACCGCTTTTCAAGCTGAAGTGCTGAATTTTTGGCCCAGGGTTATTAATCAACGGACACGAAACCTATAAATAAATACACAAAGCGCTTTATTATATTGGGACCAGTGGACCCGTGCGTAAAAAAACATTCACGCAGTAATTGTGCGGAATCTTCTCTTCTTTGACTTGCTTCTATATTTTCTTCATTGGTCCTTTGTCGTGCTCTCATTCTTAGGTCTCTTTCCTCGGACTTGCCGTTCCCACATTTTCCCGCTCACGCTTATCCGCAACTCTTATTCCTTCAGTAACCTTTCTGTTTCAAGTCTTTCTTGACACTGTCGCATAGACGTTTCACCTCTCTCCATTGGTAGCACGTCTTTATTCTTGAGACTGTAGTAGTCTCATTCTTCTTTTACGTTCCCTATCCTCCAGTCTCCTTCTTAAACGTGCGTCTTCCGTATAATGAGAGACAGAAGTAAAATCTTGAGAAAAACACTGCAGTAAACTTGAATGCAACTCCAGTCAGCTTATATGCAATGTAGCATATGATACTGTCTTTCAAACTCAAATATCTGCTTTATTGGAGTGCTGAAATTTTGGCCTACGAAGCGAAATCTGCTACGTCGAAGAAAGACAGTAAGCTAGAAGAAATAATTGTCCACTGCCAGTGAAAAGTCATCATTTTGGGGAGTCCTTCGTTGATCATCTGCCGACGTAGTTCGTGACCTGAGAGAAAAAAGTTATAAAATCAGACTCCAGAAGCTGCAAATATATTGTTTCGATTTCAAGAAGTGTTTTAACTTAGAAGTGCATTCACATAAAGGGATGAGGATCCCACTTTTGCCATCATCTGCAACCTGGTCATCGATCTCTATGAAAACGTAACTTAATTACAAAATCTGCAACCTGGCCTATTTTTCGCCTATTTCATAAAGATACGGACACGAAATATATTAATAATTATATGCACGAAGCGTTTTTTATTATATAAGGATTGCTTTATCATCCTAATGTCCTCTCATTTTTGTCATTCATATTAGTAACAGCATATTAGCATTCTAGTTCCTAGCCGGACCCATCTGCCTAGTACCAAAATCATCTGTGCAGTCTAGGACCGTGTAATTTTCTGCCACACACCAGCCCTTCTTGTGTTACAGTCCCAGCAGCAATCTACTTTCAGCAATCATCAATCACAATCTTTTTACGTTTCGATTCCCTGAAGAGGTCGTTAGCGGTCCAGGTTCCGTGGTGTCGTGTAGCCTGCATTATTTTCCGGCTTATCTTTCCACAAGCTGCCGGTATCTGTGATACGAACCGTAGATAGAGTAGGATGCAGTGCACTTTCGTTTTGTTTATTTCTACATATGTAGCGGATACTGTACCTTTTTATTTTCTACTCCTTTTCAAGCTAGTGAGCACAGAGCAAACAGTGCCTTGATGCGACACAAAATTAAAGGAAGTGTCTGTGTCAGCTGTAAAAAATACTTCAGGCGTCTTCAATTCTTAGATTTCATATCCAAGTTTTGATAATTACCCAAACTGGTTCCTTATTATGCTACAGGAGCGTTATGTTATCGATTATTATCTTGATGATTCTACAAAAAGGGCAAACTGCCAAGTGTGGTTGTAGAAATTATGCAGAGTCGCAACATTTTCTAATTTTATTATGATAATTATTCACCAAACAGTAGGTATTTATCAAAGATGGTTAAAGTGTCTAGTCAACTTTGACTACGCTCTCCAATGGGAAACCCACACTTACTGACTCGTACGGCAGACATAATTCAACTGGCCCCAGAGGAGTAAGTTCAACTGCAACCAACAATGAGTCACTATGAACTATGGTGCCGAAACGGAAGGTTCAACGACTCGCCACCCCCTATCCTAAGGTAGGTACCCCCACGATAACTCTGGACACAGGCAGATTTGCCTGTGCCGTAACAAAGACCGCGCCTGGCAAGCGGATCGATTTCGGGACCTTCAGCACAACTGTGCAGCAGGCATCGTCCACTGCTATCGTGGGTATCGGTTGTATCAACGTTGTAAATATGCCATGTCTTCGAAAGTATGCTTGGTAAGTAAAGGCTTTTCCCGGCATAATGATCATAAGCACTGTACTGTAAATAGAAAAACATTAGTGCATTGGTACTTAATGCTAAACTGCATCGCATTAGAGAAAACTTTCAATGCAGTTGGGTGCATCCGGTAAACTTGTCAGTGCAATTCTATTAGATGTGCAGCCTGTAACTATTCCGTGTATAGATTGTTGTACATAGATAATTTTATAAAGAATGGACGTTTTGAATAACAGTACAATCGATTCTGCATGGTAGGATCACCGATTTAAACAACCAGTAGCATAATGTGACCTATCCTGCTGCAACGGAATTCAGCTGAAAGTATTCCAGATTTTCGACTTGTGGAAGATATATATGCCGAAAACTAGCGCCAAAACTAGCGCTAGCGCCGCTAAGTTTTGAAATGAGTAGCGCTAGTGCCGCTAGTATTTCTCAGGTCTAGCGCTAGTGCTAGCGCCACTAGTTTCTTTCACTAGCGCGCACAACTCTGCCTATTACTACGTCGAATTAAGGTTTTATGTGGTCCTTATACGATTAAATCTTCTGCCAAGTATCCCTAGACTTTCCCTCAGAAAAATTGTTTCATTAAATTCCTGTATGCACTTAACTGCAAGAAAATTTTACTCTTAGACTACACACTTTGGTGCATAGAAGTTGCGCACCAGCTTTTTAAATTTGTGTGGGAGGCTAATAAGCCTAAGTCAGTTAACTACTACTGACTTGGAAATGGTGTTGGCTGAGTCTATTTTTATATATTTTTTAATATTCTTTTCATGACCCAGCGTGTCTCAACGGGTGAGTGAGTTCAGCTGTGACGATTGGCTCACTCAGAGTTTGAGTTTGGCTTTACTGATTTAATTTTGCTGAAGAAAATTCTGCATATTTTAGTTTGGTTGCTGAATAATGATGGGCGTGAATTTACTCGCGCGAAGCCTGACAAACAGCGTTTATATTCCTGTGTGCTACAGCTGCTGCTCATACAGCAGTCGCAAGTGCGGTTTTGAAATCCGAACTTTATTTGTTCGAATTCCAAAGCGTCCACTTTTCTAGATAATTTTCCCCTGAAATTAACCGTGAAAATTACACAAGACACTTTGCCCACCGCCATACTTGCAACAGCTGAACGTGTTTATAAACGTCAGCAATAATTTCAGTTTCTCATGAATACTCTGTCCTGTTACTGTAGATATGGAAACTGCGTTTTGTAGCCTACATGTATTAGGAGCTGAACGTGGCCTGTATCAGGCGAACAGCTGACGTGGTCCCTGAGACCCTGCATGGGTGTCGGGACTAGCGCCAAAACATCGCATGGCCTCTCTTGATGACGTCACTACATCCATGACTGCGCTTCACAGGACAAATGTCCCAACTACTTTCGCAATGAAGCACCGTTAAGCACCAGAGTGCACTGCATGGGTTCACCAGCACTTCGCACAGGTGCATGAAGCGTATAAAGCCGGGTTCACACCAAAGTCTTTTGAATCGTCAGAGGCTCAGAGTCCGTCACGCGCCTCACTGTTTTGTTGCAGCTGAGGCGACGGTTGGTGTTTTAGCAAATCTTTTCGTTGACACAAAAGTTCATTTAACTAAAGATAGTTATGTTAGATCTAAGTGTTTGTGCATACGTTTGTACATACATAACTTCATAATAGTGACGTCGAGCCAATAGCGTCACGCCATTGTGGAACTACCCAATATGCCGCAAAAGGAGTGACGCTATTGGCTTCACGTCAAAATTATCAAATTATGTACAAACGGAAGCACAAACACTTAATTAGATCTCGCATAACTAGCTTTAGTAAATAAACTTTGGGAGACACACATGTAGTGCTTGCTAGGACGCACCAAACGGTCAAACGTTTTGTACTGCGTACGGCGAACAAAAGACTATAGTGTGGAGTCGGCTTTGTACGCACTTTCATGATCAAGTACCGATATTCACAGTCCAGATTATATAATTTTTTATATAATGATCTCAGCTAAATTATGATCAAAGGGAGTTTAACCTTCAAACAATGTGTGATACTATTTGTGAGTGTAAGATTACATTGCTAAATTGAAATGGCAACGTAGAGGTTTTTTAGCCATTAGGTCATTGAAATTACGTGCTCAATTGTGCATGATATCCGTAACTTTACGGAGCTTATATGGAGCAGACCGGCGCCGGCAGATCTGGTCGGGGAGAGAGGCAGTCTGGAGACGCGAGGGGAAGTACCGCGAGGCATCCCAAATCGACTCTCACCACTGACTGCTTCTCCTGCTCTTCACAATTCTTGATCTTCAAAATTTAAGCATTACGGCAAAAAAATCCCCCTTGGGTGTTTCCACTGTACACGAGATAATAAATTATTAAAATATTTTTATTACGTCGCCAAGGAAAGCCAATAGTGAATCTTGGCTCACCACTAGCTCCTCAGGCACAGTGAATGGTGTGGTGACGTCACCAAGGTAGGCCAGTGATGACGTTACGGGACAGCTTGCACCTGCCGAACCTGCTCTTGATCTCATCCACTGCACACTGAAGAGTGCAGTATTTCAGTGCGAGAGCTTCCGTTACGACAGTCACGTCAGACTGACGTAGGATCTCGTCAAAAAACTATACGTTGTTTTTCCTTGCGTTATTGTGACGTCACGGTAAAGGTAAAGTCACCTTGACCACACCTTCCACTGGGAAATCCACTCGCTCTGGCTCGTGCTGCAGATGTAGGCCAACTGGCCCAGAGGGGTAAATGCGGCTGCAGTCGACCACGGGTCGTAAAGAATTATGGCGCTAATGACGGAAGGTTCAATGACCCGCGCCTCCCTCCCCTCCATTTCTGGGCAAAGTAAGTGCCCCCTCGGTAGCTCTGAACAGGACCTGTAGCTATGACGGAAGGGCTTGACTGATTGCATGTTTATTTAACTGAGTGACGTTGCTGTGACGTCATGGTACTACAGGGCTTGTAATTATGGCATAATGGCTTGGTTTATTGTATTCTCACTTATGTAGGTGACATTATTGTGACGCCACGGTACCACAGCACTTACAGTTATGACGTTTAAGGGCTTGGTTGATCGTACTTTTGCGTAAACTTTAATTAAGTTAAGACCGGCAAGGCTTGCGAAGCATATTTCATATCACAGAATATGACGTCACCATATCAGCGGAAGCTCTTGTCTTCATTTACCCGCACTACTTTTCAACGTGCATTGTGGGTAACAAAAAATCGTGACGTAAAGGCTTGGTTTACCTCCTATTGGAAATTCATATAGTCCTAACAGACTCTTCGGTCGGCCCAGAAGCTCATTTGCCGCTTTGGTTTCTGCGGCGGCCCAAAATCATGTTAGGGCAATGGTCATGCTAGGGTAGGGGTGACTTCAGATAATAGCCGATAATTGCCTATGAGTTTTCGTCACTGTACATCGTTCTGACGTCACTGTTCCCCAGGAATTCCCGTCGCGACGTAACGAATCGGCTTGTTTTAGCCTTTACTTACTCTAAGAGTGCACTAATGCTTCACGTGTTTCACGGAACTGTAACACGATCACTTGCAAATAGCCCAGTTTGCCTTCCACGTGTTTCACGGAACTGCAACACGATCACTTGCAAATAGCCCAGTTTGCCTTTCACGTGTTTCACGGAACTGCAAC
>LQNS02276498.1:20287018-20297296 GCA_001587735.2 Parhyale hawaiensis
TTCTCCTGCCCCCTATATCCTACTAACATAATGGCAATAGCTCATAGAGTGCCGGGGCGTATGTTCCGGTGTCTCTTTGGGAATGGGCCTATTGGTTCGTCTACTGCCGCCTATCTCATCTAATCTAATCTATTCGCACCAGGCGTGTTAATTTGCTTTAAGGGTTCTTTGTCCTATGGTCTCCCAACTGTCGAAAATAGTTATTGTGGCGATGTAGTGCAGACAGATTCAAGTAGGGTTAACCTCCATTACCGGACAATTATTCTGGGGAAGCGTTAATTTTAGATACTTTTTAAAATTATTATTGCTAGTATTTTACCCTTTTCGTGAATACTGTACCATGTAAGGAGGTTATAAATAGGGTGATAAGTTAAGGAGCTTATAAATAGGGTGATAGGCTAAGGAGATTATCAATAGGTGATAGGTTAAGGAGGTTATGAATAGGGTGATAGGTTAAGCAGGTTAAAAATGTGGTGATAGGTTAAGGAGCTTATAAATAGGGTGATAGGTTAACGAAGTAATAAATAGGGTAATAGGTTGTCGTGCGAGCTGTGCTAAGCTGCGCACAGTTAGTATCTGCGACTAGTCTAGCAAATTTCAGCAGAGAAAAGGTAGTTGCTTTATGATCATTGTATTGTTGTTGCATTTCTTAATATTTTTGACTATGTGGCGAATATACCTTTTTAACATAAATTTAATTCCGACAGCCATGTTAAAAAAATAACGCACACAATAGACAGTAAGCGTGTACTCAGTCTTCGTTGGTGAAGGGACCATAATCCAACTTCATTGTGTAGAACCATACATAGTTTACTCACTCATAGAGGGGGACTTCACATGGTATTTCCTGGACTACCCAATGTTATACTTTCAATCTATGCATAGTTCAATTTTTTTTTATTTATCGAGTTTTTAAATTTAAATGCAAAGCACGATTTTACAGTACATTTTCTTCATGTAAGTAAGATTGGAACTATCCCGTGCATATCACCACGCAGCGGGATTCCATGTGTAATTATGAAACAAACTATTGCAAATTTCGAATTTTTTGTAGTTATCCTCATCGGTAGTTGCGCAAGCGTGGTCTGTTACGTTTTTCATCATATGTAGATTAATTTCATTTGATTTCGTATAAGCGTAGTCTGGTTTAGTTTTTAATTTTTCTTTGCTAGAGGAATGGTAGTTGATTGTATTTCCCCACTTACACAGCAAGATTATTGTCGAATTTGCTGGAGCTCAACCATAATTTGCTGGAGCTCAACCATAATTTGCTGGAGCTCAACCATAATTTGCTGGAGCTCAACCATAATTTGCTGGAGCTCAACCATAATTTACTGGAGCTCAACCATAATTTGCTGGAACTCAACCATAATTTGCTAGAGCTCAACCATATTTAAGAAATGGAGGGACTCAAAAGCTCGCTGGCCTCCATAAAATCGCAAGGGTATTTAATATTAGGGCTCTGCAAGGGGGAGCGGCGGATGGGACACTAAGGCATTCCTGTAACGAAATTAATGTCCTTTTGTTACAAGGAAATTACTTCCCACAGTGAGGGCCAAGGGTGGCAGTTCTGCTGAGGTATGTTGGCTATGTTGCCGTGCAATATCCCAATAGTCATACCTCTACAGTCATGCTGGAAAACCTTGTAAGTTGGATTTGTGTTAAAAAAAAAGAGATTGGTATTTCTCTATGTGAGGTGGCCTAACAGAATTTTCGGCAACCTCAAAAGCTGATATACACTGTTAGAGCAATGGGCGACCACGAATTCGTTTCAGGATGGAGACATTCACGTCTTAATGCTAGTACAAATTGAGCTCTACGTACAGTCAATTTTCCTCACCTTCAACTGTTATAGTTTTGAGCTTCAAGAGAATTTATATGCGCCTCAGTCGATGAGGTTTTTAATTTCTTGAATCACTTACTGAAAGCGTTGACATACGTTAGCTGTTCTACTCAATCTAGTCTGGAACTTTCAATACAATATGGGTGAGAGCTTATATCATTTATAATTTTAATCATTCTTCTAATATAATTGTGATAATTGGGCAATAATATAGGGTTGATAACCTACTTACTTCATTTTTTTTATTTCATCTTCTCGTGTGGCTGACAAGATCTAGGTATTGCAAGAGGGCGAGTTCCTCTTCGAAGACAAATGTTATCTTCCGATCCCATTTTCACCTTCTTCCCTTGGCAGACCAGGGTATGGGCACATACCCTGATCGATAGATAACCTGGGTATATGGGTTACAGAGGTGGGGCAGCACCATCAGGGGTCCGGAGGGGTTGGGTGTCAGCAAGAACACCCAGATCGATACGACATGACCTGAGTCTGCTGTTGAGACCCTCCTGCAGGGCCCGGTACCTCCGGCCTTCCTGGGCGTGCTTTGGGCCAGGGTCTTGCTGGTGCCAAACCCTTCCACCTTTCTTCTATCGATTGCACTTAAAAGAGTATTTTGTAGAATTTCTTGCTCTGATGTGTTCGTACCCTTCGTTAGTCATGTCAGTTATACATATTTACACTTCTCCACGACAACACTTTCAACTAGGCAGTACAAATAAATTTCTAGTTTTAGGTGTTCAAATCCTTATTTTTAGATGTTTACACCATTATAATGCACCATGTTTTTACGTACTCGTGCTCGCATTGAGTATATTGGGGTAATAACTGCAGATTTCTTTGTCTATCAAGTTCGTGCCCTTTCTTATGTAGATTATACTGTATTTAAGTAGTTAGTGTTGTTGCCCCTGCAACAGCAACCGGATACCCAATGCTGACTCAGCATGTTGAACGCCACAAGGACTCGCCTGCCTGACAAGTGGACTCGTACCCACGCTTTTTGCGTCTGACAGTAACACGCTACTGCGATCCAGGTGTGAAAATAAGTTTTACAGCGTATTGATTAAGCTTTAATAAAGCATTTTCTAATTAACATCGTGATCTCAAATGAAAAGGTGCTGTCCATGGTGACTCAAGTAGCACTAATTTATCAGCACAGGCCTCCAGCGGGAGGTAAAGGTAATTAAATTTATGATATTACGACCTAAGATTCAGTGACTGAACCCAACAGGTAGCTT
Organism: Parhyale hawaiensis; assembly: GCA_001587735.2. Taxonomy (NCBI): domain Eukaryota; kingdom Metazoa; phylum Arthropoda; class Malacostraca; order Amphipoda; family Hyalidae; genus Parhyale; species Parhyale hawaiensis. The sequence continues at coordinate 20,290,097 of LQNS02276498.1, forward strand.
TAATGGGCTAATTGTATTCCTGGTAAAAACTGCGTTTCACACAACGTGAGCAATTTTCTTCGTCAGATTCCTACGTTAATTATGTAAATCAAGAACATTTGTTGAAGTCTAATTAATCAAATGTAGGATCGGTATGCCATTTTGAACTGGCTGTCAAGTATATTGTAGTCTATAGTTTATTTGTTAGAGTAATTTGAGTGCAAGCAGTCCCATTTTTCCACCCTAAACTGATGTACAAATAACAAGATTATGAGTCATCCAACTTTTGGACACAAGCGTTGAGTACAGAAGCTGTGGTTGTAATTCTTCACTTCTTCGACCTAAGAGTCAGGTTCACATTGTACATCAACTCTTGGACACATAAATACAGAACTGGGCAGAAATCAAGATTGCAAGCACTCCAACTCTTGGCCGTATAGCACTAATGCTAAAAATGTGAAGAAGGCAAGCAGGGTGCAAGTCTCTCAGACTCGGGGCACAAGTCAGCCTTATGAAAAGATCAAGAGAGGAAGCTGGTGCAAAGGTTGTCTCTCAAATACGAGGCTGTTATGAAGAGACTTCAAAGACCTCGAGCGCCTGGGTTTTGTGTGCTGCAGAGTGGATTGCGATGTCGCTCATTGTGCTCCAGCAGCCTCGGGGCTCCAGCGCTTCTGGAACTTTCTTCGTTGGTCCGCAGTAAGTGGAGGAGCGATGGCCACGGGGAGACCGATGTCAACCGTAATTTGCTGGTGGTCTTGGGAACAAGTTTAGGTGTTCTTGTTGTAAAGCAGAGGTTTCCAGGGTTACTAGCGGCGCCTTGAAGCTTGAAGATCAAGCGACCGTCTACCCTAAGCAGCCTAATTTACACATTGTTTACCGTGAGTGGAAAAATACATAGAAACAAAGAAAATGTTGCTGATGAGTTGAACTTGATATTATCTCAAGTCAATTCCAGCAAGGCTACGTGAATCTCCTGCTGAGGCTTCCTGACCCTCTGGTTAACAATTGGGACTCCATGTTAATTTAAAGAAACTAACATATTTTTTGCACCGATTTGATGTTAGTCTTAGGAGCGAAACCAGGGTAGGATTCTTGTTGACCGATCTATGTTGGCCGACGATTTGGTGCATGGTCTTGAGTGGGGGGATGGGGAATTTCAGAGTATGGTTCTTGTTTTAGAGTAACCAAGATATATTTGGCGACAATTTAGTATTGGTATCAGGAAGAAATGTAGGTGCGATGCTTCTACCGTGTAAGCATACGTTGCTTCGCCAAGAGTAATTTTATGCTCGTCTTGAATAGAAATCTACTGTTTGACTCCTGTAGTAGCGTACCTAAGAATTGGAATGGCATTTGTTGAAGACGCAAATGCAACGCTACTTCGCCTGTGCCAGTTTACACATAGGTATATGTTGATAATTGCTTCCCCCAAAGAGGTTGTTTTTGTCAGAGTTTGTCTGTGTGTTTTTCTGTCCCCAAAATAACTCAAAAAGTTAAGGGTGGATCTGTATGAAATTTACAGAGAATGTTAGGTATGTTAAGAGGAGCAAATAATTAACTTTTGGTGAAGATCTGTTCAACCAGTTATTTTGAATGTTTGTGTACCTGTATTTTCTTAATAAATTAACAGTTATGAACGGATCTTCATGAAATTTTTAGTGTTAAAAAGAACCACTGACCAATTTTTGTGATGATCTGTCAGTCCGTTTATCTCTACATGTTTTATTTTTGTCTATAACATAACTCAAAAAGTTTTCAATGAAGCTTCATGAAATTAACAGGAATTGTTAAGAAATATTAAAAAGGCAAAATTGAACAAATTTTGGTGATGATCGGTTTTTCTGTTTGTGGTTTTGACTGTATGTTTGTCAAAGTTTTCGTTAGAACATACTGGAATTCAAAAAGTTACGGACAAATCTTGAAGAAATTTGCAGGAACTGTTATAAATGTCAAGAGGCACAAATGTTGGTGATGATGGCTCAAAATTAAATCTTGAAACGTTTCAGAATCATTTTTAATTCTTCTTTAACAATGCTTTGCTTGGTGGATGCATGCATGCATATTACGCTTTCAGAGCCCTTCTCTATAAGTTAAGTATTGGTTTGGGGGTCAATATGCAAATTGCAGTTCAATTTCTGGGTCGTACTGCAAAATTCTCCTTAGGAGATTTTAAACAGAAAATTATCTCAAGCTAGATGACCACGTTAAGACGAGGAACGTCCAGCGCCATCTACGAGCGGCTTTATTAATCACTGCTTTAGCTACTCAAGATCTTATCAAACGTGACAGTCAGTCGTGCTAAACAAATAATGGCTTTTGTTGATTAATTTCCTAGATGATAAGGTTCCTAGTTGGAAATACCGACTGTGCTTAGGTACATACCTAGCGATAAGATTTAAGAGGACTGTTCGGAGGTCTCGCTTACACGATGCAAATTGGTGCTGCAGCACGGCTGTACTTCTTGAGATTTTCCCCATGCTCGTGAGATTTACTTTAAGCTTTAGAATTTTAGGCTTACTTTTCGATTTTCCTTTTGGATATTTGTAAAGGAAATTTAACCGTCTTATATGGTTGTGAGAGCCACATAACATATATATATATATATTTAACTGGTGGGTTGTTGCGCGGTTTGGCATCCGGACACCCGTAATTGGAAGATCTCAGAAATGGGAAAGATTTTCACGCACCCACAGTGAGGGGGAAGATGATGCCGCCCAACAAGAGCTGTGCCTCGCCAACGGGCTCTATCATTGGAACTAATCTAAACTTACGAAAGGAACGTATTAATGAGACTATCTTTGTTTTTCTTCTAAATTTTGATTTGATAAGGTAAGTCCTCTTTTCCACAAGATAAATATTTCAATATATGTAAATATGATATGATTTACTCTTAATATTTTCGGTATAAGCAATAAGAGAAACTGGCATTACAGTAATGGTACCATGAACTATATCACGCTAGGAATGTTTCTTAGAGCAGGAACGCGTTTCAGTCGTGATTACATAGGTTTTACTCTACTAAACATTTCGGCGATAGCATTGAGCTAGTCTGTAATTAAGTGCAGTATGTACCACTCGTTTCATTTACGGCCCAGTTTCGATATTTTGGCGGTTGTTAATTTGGCACTGCAAAGCACGATGCTACTTTCTGGATGGCAACGTAGATACTTGGGATATCCTTTCATCGTGTCCAAGAGTCATTTCGTTCATTGCGGAACATCCTGCGACTGCATTTGCCGGGCATTGCGCGCTGTTTTGAGAAACGGTTGCTTTTGAATGACGTCCATGCAACGAAGAGCTTCCAAATGGATTGCTCGAGTGCAACTAAAGGTTCGTTTTGAAGATCCTGCGTCGGAGACGAAATGAAGTAAATTCTATTGATCTCGAATGGGAGTTGTAGAAAATTATGTGGGAATTGAAAGGCGAATCTCACGTCAGCGAAATTTATAAAAATTTTACCGAATACATAAAATTACTTGTACACATGGAAATTGCTAACATCTTCATATTTTCGCTAATTTTTCAGAGACTCTGTTTTTTCCCTAAAACAATTCTCGATCACCACAGAAATTAATTCATAGTTTTAGCTTGTATGGCGGCTAAAAATTTGTTGGAGCTACACTCTACATATAATAAAGCACTGTTACTCTTTGTTTACTGGTTTATTGGTAGGTTGCTTGCCTTGTTGCTTACTTGCTTGATTACGTACTTCCTTGCTTAGTTGTCACTGCGTCCTCTGTCCTAGGCGTTGATATAACGTGCAAGGAAGTATATTTATCCAGCTGCTCATGAAGCAGGTGGAAGCCAATCTTAGTTAAAGAAGATTGAAAGGAGAGCGAGGAAAAATATTCTGCAGATTGGCAGCCCCGGATTAAAGACACCTGTATTGCGCATGAAAGCTCGACCCCTGAAAGAAGTGCCATCTGCCTTCGTCACGTTAAGCATCAGTTGCATATATACTTGTATATATATATATATATGTGTGTGTATCCTGTCCATTAAACCTCCTTGCTTCCACCCAGGGAGGCTTGATAGAAGGAGGGAGCACAGTCACATTTCGCTGTACTGGCCTAGGAAGTTCTTTGTTCTCCGGTGGCTGCGCCTTTCCCACCAATCACAGGCTCTTAGTCATCCTTTTCACCACTACAGGCTCCCAGCTATTCCTAATACCAATCAGCGAGTCAAACAAGTTTCAGCCTTGCCGGAACATTCACCTTCCGTTCTCCGTAGCCGTTGTTGTTGCCTCTTTCTATTAAACCTCCTTCCTCACCCCCCCCCCCATTCGTTTCAATTCTCTGTTAGACTCCATCAGATTTACTAAGCTAGTCTACTGGCAATGGAGGGAGAGATCCAAAAGGGCCGAAGCCCAATCTTAGCCCGTACTCTGAGAATACACCACTTGGTCCTTCTGTTGTTCAGTTTCTAACCTAGGCTGACCTAATCTAATCTCTACTAACGTCGTCAGAGTCGTTTGGCTTTTTTTTGCGTCTTTGTAAACTCAAAAGTTTGTCGGCAAAATAATATGTTGCAATATTTGCCGTTATATCACCACCAGCCTTCAGCAAGTACGAGTAATGCCGGAGCCACACGATACTTTCACCGAAACAACGTAATGTGAGGTTGTGCAGCTCGCATATCGTTCAGGTCACCGTATCTATGCTACAAAATTTACAAATATTTTTAGACGACGCGTGAGTTGCTCATCCTCGCCTCCAGTTGTTTGTGCGTATGCATATGTGACCTCTGCGTTTTGAGTAAAGTTTTAAATATCTATATTATAATTCTACTTGAGGCTCCATCCGTCCGTCCATGTGTCTGCACGTAACGCTTTTCACTATTAGATAAAGGAAATTTAACTTGCTAGACGTTCTGATTTTCGCTTGTCAGTTTCGAAGCAAAGACATGAAGTTCATCTCATCTTTATCATATCTGTCACTTTTGATTTTTTCATGCCATATTATTGTCGCTTTGCACGATGTTCGTAACAGGGCGAGGTGCGTAACCAGAATACGCTGCTTATACGGATCTGGTGTAGTTGGATAGCTCGACAGCTCGCTACTGTTTGATATCTAAGGAAGTACAATGGCATCTAGAAACGAGGGTTACGCTGCTGTGACTGATGAAATTGGCCAGTCTGTTATTGTATAGCTATCGCATCACACAAAGCAGAAAGAGGACGGGCTATTGATCAATATCATCTGGTCCCGTAAAATTGAGCGAAAAAAATCGGATGCGCCAACAAAACATTGAAAATCTGATATTATGAAGGACTAAATTATCTGTAAACTGTGGAAAACAGACCTGAGAAAAAGTGTGCAAAGACATAGGAGAACAATGCAAGAAGTGCCGTCGTATTTTTAGGTCTTTATAAAGACACAAGGGCAAATTCTTGCTGACAGAACAAATGCGGGATTTACAGGTGAAATATTCATACTAGACAAAATTAGACTAGGTGTAAGGCATACGGACTGCATAACGATAGACAGGATTAAGCGACTAACGTTAGTTCAGACATGGTTCAGTTAGAAGCGCTACCTCAGGTTAAACTATGGTAAGTGAAAACATTAACTAAGCGGGGATTTTCCATAGGTTCCTGGAATGAATTTCAACTGTAAAGTCTGTGCTCTTTTTTTTTTTTTTGTAGAAAACCGCAAAATAGTAGTGTTTTTGGACGGTTGACGGGCCCTGACGGCGTCAAAAGGTTGTCGTGTGGACCTGGCATAAGTTTGTAGAACATATATAATACAGATACGCATTACGCAAAGTTAACGTCAACTTGTCTACATAGCTACATATCCATGGTCCGTTACTGAACAAACTTACGTTTAGAAAATTCGACTTTTTGGCCTTTTGATTTATAAAAATTTTAGAGCTTTGACCATAAATCTTCTCCATGGTCGCAATTAGCACTTAAACCAATCTTGAAAGTGCGTATTTCGCCTGACCAGCGAACAACTCAAAACTTCCTTTAAAAGTCCGGGTGTTTCCAAGCTCCTGAGCAAGCAATAAGAAAATTTCGAGGCCAACTGAAGTCTGACTGATTTTTACGAATCATAAATCTCTCTTAATTGACTAGGAATTCGATTAGTGCGGGTCAGAGTAAGGTTAACTGCCGCCGTTATTCGTTCTAGCAGCTGCAAGCGCAACTGTTATACTTGGTTTTTATTCCGTGGCCGAACTGTTTGCTTTGGGTATTATTTTGCAAAGGAATTGTGGCGTACTGTTCATAATCGAACTGCCTGATGCAATTTATTTTCTGCAAAAATGAAGTCTTATATACTGTTCTTAACCGAGCTGCTTGAGTCAGCTGCTCATGGTAAAGTATAGTATTACATAATTTGTATTGAATATAACACAGTAAATACAGTTTGCATGTATATTAGGCTTAGGAAAAGTAGCCTTCCCGTCATTAACATTCTGTTCTCAATAGTGTGCAGCTTACGTACATAAGCAGCTTCTCTTACCTGGGTCATAAAATCACTGATGATTTTCGTGATGAACAGGATACAGAGAAAGAAACGCGGAAGCTCCATGGAACTGGTAACACGTTAATTAGAAAATTCAGTCACTGCTCTGAAGAGGTGAAATGTCAATTATTCCGGCCCTACTTTTACTGTAACTCACTTTGGGGCGACTTCAAAAAGAAATCTATTCAGCGTTTGCGGATTGCTTATAATGACATATTCCGCAGATTAATGAATGTGCCAAGGTCATAATAGCGCAAACCTGATATTTGTTCAAAAATACACTGATTGTCTCAAAGTCAGGACCAGGAAATGCACATGGAGCCTAAAAACAGGATTGAAAACTCCAACAACTCATTAATAAAAGCCATCCGTAATGGCCCTGACTACAAACTATTTAATATGAAATTGAAAAAGTCGACACGAACTAATAATTAAAACTTGACGTTTCGGGATACTTCTCCCATTTTCAAAAGCCTAATAAAATCTTTAATGGATACCTAACAAAATTGTTTTTTTATTATTTAAGGAGACCTAAGTTATGGTGTTAGCAGGGTGGGAGCTAGAGGGCTAATGACACAGTGCGCTATTGGGTCCTCATATAGGCGTTGAGCGGCACGGGAAGCGGAAGAAAAACGGGCGAGTACAGTCGGAGGGAAAAGTGTCAGCCATGGTTGTGACGAGTGGTACAGTTGTAGTCATTATAATTGGGCGGGAAGAAAAAGGACATGTACAGTCATGGGGGAAGAAAGTCTGT
>LQNS02276498.1:20310102-20330548 GCA_001587735.2 Parhyale hawaiensis
GATACGGGACAGAATTGCATGAACTCCTGGCCCTCATCCTTCGATCTTTCCGTAAAATCCTGAAAACTCTGCGGAAACAAAGCCGACCGATCCGCCTTCTCCCTTACCGAAATCTGCAAGGGTCCATTCCTGGAAGAAAACTACGGCTGCTGACTACGGAAAATTCTGCGGGGCTTCAGCCTAAAAAGTCGAGCATTTTGTGGAGGCCTGAGAGTTCCTCATTATTGTGGAAGTATTCAGGGCCTCTGCCAACAGGCTTTGTTTGTCAGTCTACACAAATAAGACGGAAAGAACGCCTCGATTATCGTCTGTCAACGCCATCTTGTGGTGGCAGCGCCAAGCTGTGAACGAAAGAAACTCGCTACAAAATCCTAGCGGTAATTTGTAGAGTAGCTTAGCAAAGTCGTAACCTCATAATGGAGGAGACGCCATCTCGCGGTGGCTGTGCAGATTCAAGTAAGAAATACGCTGCAAAATCCTTTCAGTGATCTCTGCAGCATCTTAGCAAGTCGTAGCGTCGTGATGAATTAGACGCCATCTTGCGGTGGCTGTGCGCATTTGATTAAGAAAGAAATACGCAAAAATATCCTGGCAATAATTTTATCTACAGTTTCGGCTAAAACTAATGGACGTAGAATCGGAACTTGATATTTTAAGAAATATTTGCAGCACAAACCTGAAGTTTCGACTGAATGTAGTGATTGTTCTACCGTATAGCGTAGCATATTTTCAAAGTGTTCTCAAGAATAGACAAAAATCGTATATGAATACGATTATTACCTAGTACAGAGAGGCTAAAACTAAGTGACAGTTAGGAAAAACTTAACTGTTCTTTATGTGTCTGCATGGAAACACACTTGAATGCCAATTTCTGAACAGCGAGCATAGTTCGCCATGGCTAAACGTAAAAGAAATGGATCCTTCTCTCAAGGCAACTATTGTTGCAATAAGCAAGCGAATTCTTAGTAGTAGAGCGATTGGAGAACAAGTGAAAGTTAAGATGAAGCGAATACTGTTGTAAGCTTAACAGTACGTTCTCGTATGGCACTTTATCTTACACGACGTGTCTAGGTCCGACCATCAGTGCTTATTCACCAGCCCTGGATGTATTTCTTTAGAGCTATGTCGTGGTAAGGGTAAAGTTAACTTTGATTGCACCCCCCACTGGGAAACCCACACGCACTTGTTCATGCTGCAGATATAGGCCAACTGGCCCCAGAAGAGTAAGAACTGCTGCAGCCCACCACGGGTCGTTAAGGACTATGGAGCCGCAGCGGAAAGTTCAACAACCCGCTCCCCCCTACCTTCCCATTGCTGGGAAGGTAAAGACCCCCACGTAGCTGTGCATACCAAGCAAGCTTGCTAACTCAGCACGCCGGGTGCCACAAAGACCCCTTGGTTGGCTCGTCGCTCGATCTCGGCTCCCTTAGTACACCAGTCAAGCACGCATGGCCTGCTGCTGTCGTTCATGGGTACATCCGGTATATCCATTCATTCAATGTGTGGAAATCCCTGTAATCCTCAAAGTTCGTGTAATGGTATTCGACCATTCGGTAAACTTTACGCATTGGCCTATTGAATGTATATATATATATATAGGTGAACTGTCTGAAGGTAAACCGTCCGTAGGCAACTGTAAGTAGGTAAACTGTCCGTATGTCAGCTGTGCACAGGCAGCCTGTCCGTTGGCATACTGTCAGGCCTCGACTTTCAGTATCTCTGCACATGTTAGATACTGAGCTTCCACTGATGCATCGTAAACTTTTCAATTATGGCATTTAAGCTCAGCATTAATTCCGCTGCCATGTATTATTTATCGTCCCTGTATCACGGAACCGTTGGATTTTTCGGCCAAATTGGGAGAATTACGCCGCTGGGCCACCAGCTGACTCTATCGGCTTAGAAATTAATTACCTTGATTCCCTTTTCTTTTATTATGCCAGGAGTTGTTATTGATTGAGCAGACTTATAATCAGCGAGAAAGCATTAATAATGGGAAGGAAAAATCTCTTTGTTTGGTTATGTGGGTGAGATTGCGTCTTAAGAAAGCTAAAATCAGCCAGAGTACATTAATTATTTTCACCAGTGATTCTTAACCTTGTTGGAGGTGCTGAACTCCACAAGTTCATTAGATGCATTCATCGAACCCTTTGTAGCTGGAAAAGTAAGATGTGCTTTTTTTTCAAATTCAGTATATATTTAGGGTAGGCCTATATAACTGTATACTGTGGTGTAGTGTGCCATGCATCATTTGTACCGAAAACCCTGAAACTGACTGCCGAACCTGTTGGGCTCGATGGAACCCTGGTTTAGAACTACTGGTCTACAGTATGATAAAGACTGATGTGTATTTATCTGTTTCTTTATTTTGTTGTTTATTTGTTTATCAGTCCAGATTCTGTTACGCATTGAGTACACAGATAGGCGAAAATTTGGTCATGTTGGAGACTGTGACCCCCCTCTTGTCACGTTTCCTTCAAAACTGACAGGCAGAAAGCAGACCAGCTTGACGGCAAACGGTCATTTTATACTTGAATGTTCTTCTTGCATTGCCAACGTCGAAACCCAATCAGTACTGAAGCATTCAACTTCTCGTAGCACGCTCATGCATCTTGATTTATACTCTGTTCTCAGTCTTCTCACATCTAAACTTCAGCTGGTCTGAATTTACACTGAAACCTGAAATTGAGTACATGATTAACGGAGAGATCGTTAAGCTGTTCTACCACAGAAAAGCAAAGAAACGAGGATTTCTTTGCAGCGAATAGCCTTTTTCCAATTTGCTTTCATCTTGTGACGAAATAGCTATTCGCTTGAGCGATAAACTTCGACCCATATGATATCATCTACTGTCTGGGATACCGAGCTCAATTTATAATACGAGTGATGCTTGACTGCGGGCTAAAAAGGAATTATTGTTCAGTGTTTCGCCAAAGGAAAGGTTCACATTCTTCAGTAGAATTTTAGCCTCGCGTGCTAATCTCTTATTTTTTCAAATTGGCAGTTACAGTTCATCCCATATGCGTAAGCAAATTGCTAGCAAATTTTTGATCATTGGAGTTAAGTATCATCACAAATTCTTCGCCGTCATTTTTGACGGTCAGTTACTCTAATGTGCAACAAAAGGCACGTTCGATTAGACACCGAAATTAAATCCTCAAGACTTGGCTTGTCCAAAACTTCAGACAGAAGCTTTAGCTCTGTTACTTTGAATCGTATTTTAAGTGTTAAAAGCAATACGATTACGATGAACCCGCTCAAAACTACATTTTTGCGGAGCAAGATTGAGTCTCTGGAAGACCCGAGGGTAACTTATATATTGAGTGTCAATGCCTGAAGCTCAATTCAGCGAGCCGAACCAGCGCACCTTCGTGAAGTTTCAAACAAGTTACGCATCGAAGACTGAATTTTGGCTCCAGATCTAACATGCCCATAATCTTTTCGCTTGGCGATGCGGGGAAAATTGAGTTTTATTGGGACGTAGAAGCAACGCAAAGTCTGTAAAGTTATTCAATGAAAAATTGCTTTGTTTTAGAGATGCAGAAAAGTTTGTAGCTTTTACAGAGACTAATATTATCCGAAAGTATTTATTAGATGAAGGGAGATATCTTGGCTTGGTGAAACGGAAAACAAACTAACAGCAGGAGACGCATAAGTTCGGAGATGAACCTGTAAATGTTTAAGTATATTTGGATGTTTTAGCATTCATGTCTTTCTGTACTTTTACCTGTATTTCGCTCGTTTTCCTTGTCGGTCTGTCTGTACCATGCAAGAGCTTAGGCTTGAGGCTGGGGTAGTCTCAAACTAAATCGGCTGGAGATTGCCGCCTGAAAGTCGATCCAAAGTGGAAAACCCCCAAACCCGGCGACTGAAGTTCCGACCAAGTTTATGGTAGGGGATTCGATTATCTCCATCACGGGTAGGGCGCTGTTCAGTGTCGCCTTACTGACACTACCTGTTGCTGCTATACATATGTGTGGTGGTGGCAAATAGTGATATGCACCGTTACCGTTATGTGTAAGTCTTTCTCCGTTACCGTTATGTATAAGCCTGTCACCGTTGCCGTTAGGTGTAAGCCTTTCGCCGTTGCCGTTAGGTGTAAGTCTTTCGCCGTTGCCGTTAGGTGTAAGCCTTTCGCCGTTGCCGTTAGGTGTAAGCCTTTCGCCGTTGCCGTTAGGTGTAAGTCTTTCGCCGTTGCCGTTAGGTGTAAGCCTTTCGCCGTTGCCGTTAGGTGTAAGTTGCCGGCTGCTCTGATAATTGAACTCCGGGTCTTTTCTTAACTATATGTCTCCAACAATTCTTTTTTTTTCATACTCATGAGTTTATTTGCTGCTGGTCAATAAAGTAAATTTTTAGCCACCCGTGGTATCTCGTTCGTACGTCTGCTCTTATTAATAGCGAATTATATATATAACTTCACTTGTCAGTAATTATCAGTAATTGATATTACCATTTTGAGCTTCATAACATCACCCATACCGTTATATTCAAGCCTTTCGCCGTTACCATTAAATATAAGCCTCTCACGGTTACCGATAGCTGTGATGCTTCGCCCGTTATTATTTTTGTCAACATGTAGACCCTTCGTGCCTACTGTACACATATGCGGACGTTACAATTAGTGCCATTCCAACGGAAATTTATTTATTTTTTTGTCATGCGCCACAGGAATCAACTGAACGACGTTATTATTTCCAGTTGTGTCAGAAAGCCAACAAATTTCGTACGGTTTTTATAGATGGAAATCTGCAAGAATTTTCGTGGTTACCTTATGAAATTTGAGGTAAACAGCCGCTATTATCCGAAGCTGTGCTATCTACTGTTTTACTAAGATTGTCCACTGCCGGTGTAGTACAGTAAAACTCCTCCAGCAGAGTCGCCTATAACAGATAAAGTTCCTGAAAGTGAACCTTCACGAAACTGAAACAGTACAGAAAAGAAGACCTTGGACAACCCCATCTGTCTTCTACTGTAGTAACTGCAGACTCAATACAGAGTGGCAAGCAGAAAGGTGTAGTAAAACTTGACTTAGTTGATAAAGTAAATTTTTATACAACAGCCCATCTCCATAATTTCCTATGGTGTTAGCTGAAGACGTTTTGCTAATATAAGGCAAAAGCGTACTGCAAAGCTTGTCATCTCGAAGCTGAGAAAGTATGTCTGCCTACACTTTGGGAGTGCATAGCAACCGTGGAGGTACGTACCTAGGGTAGGGGGAGGGGGCACGGGTCGTTCAACTTTCCTCTATTGTGCCATAATGTTCAACCACCCGTGGTCGGCTGCAGCCAGTTTACCTATATCTGCTGCGCAAACCAGTGCCTGTGGGTTTCCCAGTGGAGAATGCAGTAAAAGTTGACTTTAAGTGGCCTACCTGGGATTCAGGCATAATAACATGTTCGGTTATAAGTTAGCTTAAGCACTTATTGAGCGAATCTAGCCTACTCATAACTAACCTAACCGAAGCTATAACCTTACTCTCATGCAGCTACATCCAATACCGGAACCGATTTTTCAATTGGAAAGCTACGTCCCGGCGCAAAGCTCCAGCTCTCCATGCAGCCGTCGCCGTAGTGAGTTTCATATAACAAAGCAGCTAAAATATCGCAGTATAAATTCAGTGGAGGGAGCTGGAGACGCTCGGCGCATTACTTTACAGGCTCCCGAGCGAGATCAGCCCACTTTTTTATGGCACTGATAAGATACGCGGCCGTCTTCTCTTACGCCGCCCCTCCCCGGGGGGGCCCTGGTCGCCGGTGCGTGCATGGCAAGGCTTTGGACTGCCAAAAGATTTGTAGCCTTTGTGACCTGGCGTGGACTGTGACCTGAGATTGTGTATGATGTCGTACTGCTTGTGAGCTGGTATTGATATTGACCTGGCGTTGAGTGTGACATGCTGTTGACTGTGACGTGCTGTTGACTGTGACTTGGTGTTGACTGTAACCTGGTTTTGATTATGACCTGGTGCTGACTGTGACCTAGTGTTGACTGTGACCTAGTGCTGACTGTGACCTGGTATTGACTGTGACCAGGTCTTAGTTGAGATCAGGTAGTGATTTTGCCTTGGTATTAGTTGTGATCTGGTTCTTAATTGTGACCTGGTATTGACTGTGACCTGGACTTGCTTGTGACCCGATAGTGGCTGTTGTCACAACAGACTGCTGACCCGGTAACCCTTGTTTCTATTTGCTCCCACCAGAGGCAGGTCGCGCGTTCCAGGTTGTGGCTCCGGATCTCGATCACTCAGAAACCCTACAAGCTTGGGCGTGTTGCCATCACAATCGCGGGGTTCCCTGTGTTATCCCCTCCGGGGGGTTAGGATAGTTAAGTTCGCCCATCCTTTGTTATGGGGAGAAACGCCCCGAGGGGAAACCTGAAAGTTGGCTTAGCTACGCCTTCGGGACGTTTTTCCTTTGTAGCCATCTTGCTTGCTGCCTTCCGCTTTCACACTCCTACGTGATCCTGTGTGGAAAGACCCTCGTGCATGGGTTACACGTTCTTACTGACAAACTGTTGATCTTTTCTGTTTTTCTCTCCGTTTATGAGGAAACGGAACGTTTAACTGCTTGATGTAATATTAATTACCTGCACAGTACCAGTGTCACCCGTTGCTCAAAGTAGCGTCGCAATTCATAACCTCTCATACGCAAGCGAACTTTGTTACTTAATTTCGGGTTACGGCTACATTTTCTCCTCACGGCAGCCATTTTTGTGGTCTAGGCAGGCGTTTTTTCGAATGACGGTGAGCGTTTTTCGGATGACGGTGAGCGTTTTTCGGGTTACGGCGAACGTTGTTCGGGTCTCAGAAAATGCTTTCCGGGTCACGAAAGACGTTTTTCAGGTCGCGGCGAACGTTTTCTGTATCACAAGAAGCAGATTTTCTTTTTTTTTTTGTGTGTGTGGCAAACCATTTCCGGCTGACGGCGGCCCAAATTGAGATGTGATCGCAACCGGCCTCTTAGGAATATCCTCCACCCGTGCAGTAGCCGGTTAGCAACAATCCAGCCGGACGTCGAGACAATCCGGAAGGCAATCTACACATAATCCTGCAGATTATACAGCGTCCGGCGTCTCGCGCTCGCGCATTCAAATGAGATTAGCGCAAATGATTATTTGGTCGAATGAGCTCTGCGCAGATCAGCAGCCTCTCGCTTGCTCGCTCGATCTCTTGGCGGTCCCTACCCCGGGAAATGAAGACTTAATATATTTAGGATTTAAGCATCAGGCCCTGCAACGGAAATTTGGCGTGGAGTAGTATTTGTAGAATTTAATCTTTCTGTCCTGCGTTGCAGGTTAGCTAGGAAAACGGTAACCAGGACAGCAGTACGGATATTGATTTATTAAATTACGCTGCACGTCAGCACTGGTTCGTCTTTTGTTGCAGTTTTGGTTGGGTGTTGAGTTTTTGATAGTTTCTCTGGCCTTCTCGTGCAGGTTGTGCTATGGTGCGGGCTGTGAGTTTCCCGAAGATGCTAGTTACAGATAGTAAAAGATATAGAAGGCGGAACGGGAACCAGAGGCGGACGAGTGTACTGGTAGAAGATACTGCCTCGATATCTCATTTTTATCGTCCTTTACTTACGGGCGAGTGACCTACATACATCGATTTGTTGATAATTAACAGACATCAGAGACAGTCATAGTAGTTGTACGTTGTTGATGTAAGTAAATTTGGAGGCGATGAATACAATCAGGATTGAAACGGCGCATATCACTTTAAATTTTCCATCATTTAGGATTACGTCGATTACTTTGCTGACTGTCGGTTTTGGAAGTACTAGTCGATAGTGATATACTTTTTCGGAAAAATTCATATAATAGACTTGGCACCGCGCGCAAAACTGTTATTCACCGAAATTAAAATTAACTTAAAACGCAGAAAATTTAACCCCGTTGAGGAGATATAAGCGGATTTGTAAGCGGTTCTAAATAACCTCACAAAAAAGGGAAATTCCAGGAAACTACCAGCGCGTGGGAAAACCGCTGCAAGCGATGTATGAATACTTTCCAAAGAACATTGCTGTGAAAATGACAGTGATGAATAGGAACTAGGTACAATGCAATTAGATTATTATATTTATTTAATATATTTCTGGAACTTTTATGTATACTTTATAGGTAGCACTTTGTACCTAATGTAATATGTGTAATAACTTTACGGGGTAGCCGGTGTAATGTTAAGTATGCAGAGGATGTATTACGCAGTGCAGAGAATGCTAGAGCAGGCAGCAGCTACTTAAAGGACGGAGTAAAACGCCATGAAGTTTAAAATACTTATACGAGTAAAACTGAGATGCGTATGTGGCTACATTCAGGTATAATCTGACTGTCGGCTTACAACTACGGGCCCAGCTCAGGGACGCAGGATAAGAGTTACCCTAACATAGGCTGATGTGGAACTTGACATTTATAACAATATGATCTTTCATACGCAACAAGTTTATTTTTTGCATAGTTTATACTAAATAAAACATTTTATGGCGTTTACCTATCGAAGAACCTTTATTTTATCGCTTATAATTACCATTAGGTTTTTTAGCTTATACTTAACCGGTCATGTTCTTGTTGCTTATACCCATAGGGACACTCTTTTATAGCTCGTACTCTACTCAACGGGTTACCATCATTTTGACTTAACGGGACATATTTCTATAGTTTATACAGAATACTTTACCATTGTCCGAAGCTTATACGCAACGGGACACCATTACCTAACGGGAGACCGTTGGTTATAGCTTACATAACGGGACACCTTTTATACCTAACGGGACACTGTTTTACAGCGCTTCTGTAAAATCACCGGTGGAAGAGATAGAGGCGCCCTGCCGTGTCGCCCCGCTATCTTTCAGTAGTGTTGCTATCTCTCTGATAAGAGAAGAATAACGTCTGGGAAAGTAAAGATGCTTATCTATGTGTGTTAAGACTTCACTTCTAATTACGTACAGTATGTTTCCTAATATTGTAAAGACTTGCCTCGGCTTCTAACGCAAAGTTCGTTCTTTGAAAGAGATAACATGGCTCATTCATCACTGTCTAGACAGTTGACTTTGTGTATTCAACTTAATGAAATATGTACAGTAGCTGTTTTTTTTGTCTGTGGAACACTACTGATTGATATTACCGATATAAAAACTATAGGAATCGTTTCACCTTTGGCCCGTACAGCGTGACCGGTAATATTATAGAAACATACAGAAAATCTGTAATTAATAGTTGGTGTATTATGAGTACTGACTAATTTTACGGAAATAGCTCAATAATTATCAAGCATTTAGCATACCAAAGAGTAATGACTGACTCTGTATAATTCGCAGCGACCTATTGCAATTTGTGTGGCCACTTAAGCAAATAATCCACAAAACCATGAATAACTCTACCGTTACTATCAGCATCCGTAGATGCTAGCGTCAATATTTGCTTCCCAAACCAAAGATTTTTTCTTATGTTGACAGCATCTCAAAACCTATGAACTATTTTTACTCTAAAAATATTTACATCTCAAACCTGCAGGATGCTTTTCTCTGAAATTGTTGAATACGTTCTGAGAACAGGCCCGTTTTTTTAACGTTTACATGCCAGAACCAGCAGGCAATTTTGCTCTGAAAATATTTACAGTATTTTCGACAGCTCGTCCAAATGCTTAACTTTTTTTATTAAGCATACTCGAGAGCTCAACTGCATAGTTCCCAGTGTGAGGTATCGTTCACGTCATCTTCTCATCCACTTCAACGCTCGGGTTTCCACTACCTAAATATATCTTAGGGGTAACGTAGTCCAAAATAACCCTAATGGAGCTACATAGTCTTACTCTGACTGCTTTCTTTTGTACAGAGATCAGTTATCAAAGAAGAAGAATAAGGCGTTTTTTCTGGACAAAGTATAGGGACAATTATCCTTGAAGCAATCTATGCCTCTGGACGATGAATCAACGGAGCTTCTAAGCTGATCTACACTTACCTTAAAAACCTTCTGTTTGTTTTTACCGTGACCTTTGGTATACTAGCCGCCAGCTGACGTAGTTTTTTTATGTACAGGAGAACGATCAAACATTACGATAAAGACTTGTGCATTCCTGTAATTGTTTGTTTAGCCGTCCATTTTTCGTAGAGCTTAAAACATTCAAATGGAACGTACTTATAACCAGTCAAACGGTATCTTGGACACGGGTAAGATACGGAGTATTTATTGATGACCATTGCTGACCTATCCGAAGATTAAATTATAGTTTCGCTGCACGCTGGGCTAAAGTTCTAGGAAACTAATTAGACTTCCCCATTAAAATGAGATCGGCAGCGCTCATCTTTCCCGATATTTGGAGTCGAAGATCAAGAAGCAGGCGAGGGGCGGGATCGAAAGACAGACCAGCAGAACTGCAACTTCAGACGTGACATTATAGAATATCTATGAACTTTTTTTCCGTCATTACTGATCGCTTATCGATGCGAAAGCGCTGTTATATTGGCGACAGTCCACACTCCGTGCAGGAGTGGGAGAGGGCAATGTCTGTTCGGGGCTGAGAGTTCAGTGCATAACATTGTCTTCTGACGGTGCTGTGCTGCGGGATGTAATTTTTCGCGAGCTGTCTTGCATTTGACGGCTGGGTATGGTGTTCAAAACCTTTTTCATCATTGTTCTTTTCTCTTGCATTGCATCTTTTTCCTTTCATGTCGGTTTGTATGGACACAACAATCAATCTTCTGCCACACACTATGGGCGTGTTCGACGGCCTGACAAAAGTAACAGTTAGAGGCTTAACTTGTCCGGAACTTCAAGCGGGTGTGTCGACTTTGATCCGTTGAATTTAGTTTCAGTTTCTAAACTTTAATCCGGGTTCACTAGCGATTTTCGTTGGCATTAAGAGCATAGAGCCAACTCAACTCGCCCCGTAACTTTTGCGGCTGCACGACTTTAGTTTAGACAAAATTAAACTGTTAAAAAAGATAAATATATATATATGAATATATATAAAGTCTAGGTCGCCGCTGCTGCTATTACAGTAGTGCAGGTGCAGGTGAGAACTTGTAACTCTCTAATTTTGACCGCGTTTAAACTCGAAAACACTTTTGTAACTTAGCATTTTTAGCTCTATGTTCTAACACTGAATAAGTTGTAGTCACGGTCATCGATCGGAATCGAATTTGCTACATATTAAGAAATGGATTCCTATATGATTCTTAATTCAAAACGCATTTCACGAAACATAAGAAAAAATTTAGAAACATGAATGGCTTCATTTTTATTTCTAAACGCTATATCGCAAAACCTTAGAGAGGTAACTTTCATCTGTTTCATATTCACTATTGCCAAAATAATAAATCAAACGATGAAACTTATTTTTTCCTTTCGATTTGTCCAGTTGGAGAAACCGAACTTTTAATATCAACCGAAATTTTATTTAAAACTATCTTCTTGTTATTGAAAACACCCAATACTGATCGTTTCTATTCAGTAATAATCATTGTTCAGGTGTACCGCGGTAGTCATCTATACGGAGATAACCGTATGAGTGTTGTCGAATCCCGCTATATTGATTTATAAAATGGAAGGTAACTAAAACCGGCGCTGTAAAGACGTCGGGAAGCCCTAGCCCTACTAAACCTGGACGGACACACACAAAGACACGCCGCAGACACGCTGTGAAAACGATACATCCTCACATGCAGATTCTCTGCTGACAGTAATAATGGTATAATATTCACGACTTCCGCCATGGTGATTTATCCAGTGATAACCATATAAGATGGACATAGCTTATTTGGACAAGTTCTCATTACAGACCAGCCGTATATAATTCCTTGTTAATAATTTTTCTATTCGCTTTTGTTCAAATTTCCTAACGAAATTGTGCTGCTGGTGTTCAAGCTTAATTTAATTTGATCAACAGACCTGGACACGTAACAGCTGCAAATTTTAGTTCGGAAAATTAAAGTAAAAAAGAATAGTAAATCATAAATGAGGAATTATCTTTCGTCTACAATGAAACTCATACACATGTATTCACGGGTCCTTTACGACGAATGAATACCGTCGCCTGAATATACTAGCCGCCACGATTAGCCGCCAAAACTGCAGTCGTCTGCACATGCAAAGGTCAAGGCTTGCAAAAGTTGCGTCATGTTTCACGTTTGGCCGAATATCAATGCCATAAATTTGCGGCAATTTCAGCCCGAAGTTCCCCCATTGACAACATCTCTCAGGCAAAGTTGTGCTTAGGATAACTGGGCGGATTGGCTGTTGCTGCTGGCCACGAGCTGTGCATGGGGCAATTTTTTTCCTTTCGCGTAACCCTTTACCGTATGGCTGAAAAGACGCTATTGTAAGAATAGCATAATGGAGGTAAAAGATCAGGTTGAAAGGAAAGTTCTAACTGCTTTTTAGCAGGCGCTTCCTCCACGTGCCATCATGCCTGTTATAATTGATATTTTGAAAGGAACATGCATTCACCGGCCTCCATGCGCCTTATTTGAGTGTATCGATGAACATAGAGCCTCGTTACCTGAAACTTGTATTGCTAGGAACTGATATAGCTGTTTATCCGCTGTTTCGACTCGTCACTCAGTGCAAAGGATGCTGATTCCGCCGATTATCGAAACGTCGGGAGTTCGAGCCCACGCACACCAGGAAAGGGAAGTCTTGCTGTTCGGAAATATATAGCGTCAGCAATTTTTTCACTCATACTCACTGGGAAGGCACTGGCCTTATAGGGTCGAAGGGGCGCAATTGTCTATCGGGTATGCCGTAATATAGTGCCATAGCCCAGGCACTGTGTGGTCGACTGCAGCCGAACACTACTGGGTTCAACTGAGCATTTACCTGCGGCACTAACCAGTGCATGTGGGTTTCCCACTTCTTATGTGCGGTCAAGTAACTTTAAATTTTACTTTTATTTACTTTTCCTGTTTCCCTTACTTGTGAGCGCTTGAACACGCAGGCTAATGTGCCTGTCGTCAACAGGAGTCGTCTCGAGCGTGGTATGCCCTGTAGTGCAATGGAGGCAGCTGCAATTCTAGGATAATTATACGGAACGTATCGTCATTCGCTACAATTTCATAGCTAACGCTCTAGAAATTGGTATTCTAAGACGGTCAACACTTTTATTTCAAACTAATATAACCGTACCTATTTCGTTATGGATGGTATCTCTATCTAATACTAAAAGATATTTTTTATTTTGTCGCCTTAGTCGTACTTCACTCAACATAGTTGAGCAGGAATGGGTTTTGCTGTCTTGAGCATAATCAGTGAGAGATTAACTCCTGAATCTCGATCCAAAGTGAGGATGCGCAAACTCAGGAGAGATGGTTTGAATAATTTAATGTCAATGTGTTCAGATTAAGATCCCCTCACCTGATAGCTATGTAAGAATTCTATTCTCAAAAAGGAAAATTTCTTCTAGCAGGTTAAACCCTAACACGATTCTGTGTAGCCCCCGAAGCCTCTTGTGCTTCTTGGACGGCCGAAAATGGTTGGATTGGGTTTAGCTATTGTAGTTTCTTCATACGCAATGCCGAATGCTGCTGCTGCTAGTCATTTTCCTTTCTTATCAGTCGTAATGCGCAGCCAAGGCTGGGCTTATCGCGACTATAAACCAATAAACACTCTGGATTATACCGCTTCTCGACGTCTAATTCTTCAGGTTTACTACAGAAGTTCTAAAACTCGAGGATCGCTGCGCCGTGTATTTAGAGAAAACGAAAATCTGTTCAACCAAATTTCTTCAACTCTGTCAAGTCTCGTGTAATATGCTCAGTACGTACCATGGATATAATCAAGACGTTAATTAATGCTTCGTTTGAAAGGTCGTTCGATTGGGTCACTACAGTCGATCTAAGCCGAGCTCAATTGACTTGACTTGTCCAAGACTGCAGACAGGAGCTTTGTCTTCGTCACTTGGAATTGCGTGGCAGACTTTCGAAGCAATCCGATAAGGTTGAGTCTACCGAAATGCCAATTTTACGGGGCAAGATCAAGTTCTTGCATGGAAGCCTCACATGTAATCGATGAAGGGTTAATGCCTAAAATTTGATTAAACAGATCGAAGCCAGAGCACCTGTCTGAATTTTCATACAAGTAAAGCCTCCAAAGCCTAATTTCGCTGCCCAGTGAATGTCTCCTTCACCTTCCTAGCCGAAATTTTTGTGTTTTAAGCGAAGAAAAAGAAACTACAAGTAGGGTAATGTCTCAATTACCGAATGCCCATCTATTACCGAATATAGGTAGGAATCTTATTGCGTTCGGTAATAGACAGGCATTCGGTAATTGAGACATTACCCTAGCATGTCAATAGAAACTGGGAACCCAAGCACGAGGGTATTCCCACGCACGATCATTGCGCATGGTAGCAGCTAGTGTGGAAATGGGAGAAGAAACAACACAAAGTATCATCGGTAGGAATATGAAAATGAAACGAAGCAAAGTGGGCACCAAGAAAAAGACGTCCTGAAATCCAATCTAAAAAGTAATCCAAGTATTCTTCTTGGGACGCTACTCTCCATAACGTAGGATGGACGAACCTAGCTCACTTAACTCTATGGCCCATCCTATATGCGTCCTGAGGGCATTTGCAATAAGTTCGACGAGTACCCTTCCCCCCCCCCCCTCGCCCCCGTGAACAAGAATTTCTGTTCGAAGATAGCGTTCGATGACGATAATCGACCTATACTCCTACTTAACGTTATTTTGCCAGTTAAAGGCATGAACGATTGCACATATTTCTGCTTTAACAAATACAGTTTTTTGTAAAAATTTTGATGTACCTGTTTCCAAGGTAAAATGAAAAGCACAGTTTACGTTTTTTCTTTATTTTTGACGTCGGACTTACGTATGTTTTTCCACTGTAGCTCAACAATATATATATTTATCTCAAATTTAAAGGAACCGGAAATTTAAATTTCTCATTTCGAATTAACCAATTATCCCTAAAATAGCAATTTAATTCGCAGTTAAAATACTTTTTTGAAATGTTCACTAAAACATCTAATTTTATTGACTTTCAAATTAGTCATTTAATACAATAAAAATCCTATATACTGTTTATATTAATTCAAATTACAACTTAATTAAGATTGACATTGAAATAAAGAAGGGCAAAACTAACTAAACCCATGTCTGTCGAACTAGCGTCTTGTACCTGGTGCCAATAACACAGTATTAGTTATCTTGTATTGGGGACTCTAGGCATAAATATGGTTAAAAATATATAGTAATTTGAAATACTCTTCTGATCAGATTTTTCGGTTAGTTTGAGCGGCAGCTACTGCGATCCTTCACCTGTCCCGTAGAGAGAACAGGCTGCAATGTTATTCCTACGGAACGAGCGAAGACATAGAGGCTGTGGCCCTGGTCTGCAGACACTCCCTGGCACAACCACGTCATTCCCACTTCAGCTGGCAAACATGGAATAGAAATTTAGTACTGAAAGAAATGAATGACTCAACCAACAACACCAATCGTAACAACGTGAAAGCAGCAAATACAAGAGAAATGAAATTTTCAAATATCAGGATATGCATAATTAGAAATCAATAAAGTCAAAACACTAAACAGTGTAACTATCCTTCCGTAGCACATGGAGTCGTTTGTCTACCCTAGGCAATGGCCTCCTAAAGGGCAGGCCTAGGTGTGAATCTCGCAAATTATCCAGTCCCGGGACAAACTGTTAGACGCAACTTTATATTTTTGGAATCTTCTCTGCATATATCGGACAGATTCGGTTACAAGACATTATTTCAGCTATTTAGAAGTTACAAATCACGATACACTGAGTTCTCTGTCCAGATATGGCGAGTTTTTATCCAAAATATCGGGCTACGTCCAATAATTTATTGAAGGACTGTATCGAACGGACCAATTTGGTGACGTCCAGACCTATAGGCCTGTACTGTACAGGAGGCCTTGCCCAAAGTCCATCATCAGGCTGTCTTTCCTACTGACAACGAATCTTCAAAGTTAATTTAACTGCAGGTGCCTATCGTCCCGACAGTAAGCATGTTTTAGGCTTTCCGAAAAGTATAATTAGGTAGCCATTATTATTATAGTAATAAGAGTTTTGTAGCCAAGACAGCCAATACCATAGAAGAAAAGAACCCCACAAATAACTGAAAATGAATTCGATCATATTGAAAATTAAGTTCAAATATTCGACTTTAATTTAGTAAAGAAGTTACTGTGCACGTCCAGTGCCTAATTATACTAGCTTTTAGCCAGATCTTAGATGTAATGCGAAAATATAACTAAGATGATGCCCTTTTAACTTCAAGTACCTTCAGTTAATATAAAATGAATAAGAAAAGTAATAAAGTTGGTAACGTATGTACTTTCGATATCCTATTTAGACATAATATTTAAACCAAGTAATTTTAGAGAAGTTTAATATCTTGAACTCAGACCGCCCCTCAGAAATTAGCAAACAAAAATAAGTAGAAATACACGTAGTATCCAGGCACACACACAAAATCAGAGGTGATAATTGAAGCAATTGTGCTTGGTGAGTTCGCCAAAAACGTGCTTGATTCCAATACGGGAAAGGGACGTATTTTACGCTTTGCACTTTTAAGATAATGCTAGCAGAACAAGGCTGTCCTACATATGGGAGGTTAACCCTACGTTGGTCACATAGGGTGGTTCGTTACCACGAAAACAATAGTCCTGATTATTCTTACGGACTCGTCATACGCTTTTTTTTTCAAAATCAGGTAACTAAACTTGCAGGGTTTAAAAGTGGAACTGCCTCCATGAATGCAAAAAGGGAAGTGAACCTATTGCTGCTGTTATAGCACAGCACTGAACTATACTTCGAGCCTAATTTAAGAGGTAACCAAACAAGTCTGACTTGGAACCAAGTCCGCATTTTGGAAATTTCCACCCCATTCCCCCGGTAAATGTACATACGGCCACGCGAGCTTCAGCTGGCGCGCATTGCAGCTTTCCTCAGGTCGCTAAATGCTAGACCCAAAACAAATTGCAATAAGGACCACAGCACAAGAAGTACAATGACGTATTCAAGGAGCTTCTATAAAGGAGGAGGGAGTCCTGCGGCCTATTCACAGATTCGCCAGCGAGTCAACCACCTCTGAGACGCGTTCATGAAGCTCATTGGTGGAAGTGATGGGGGAGCAGTGACTTTCACGGGGGGAGCAACAGGCAAACCGAGTTACTAATTTGCAATTGGTGCATAAGCGACTGACTGCAGCCATAAGCGACTCTTTGCTGATATGCGATTGGTGCATATGCGACTGGCTGACTGCCATAACCCAATCAACAATTTATTGGCATTTATCCGATGTTATCAGATACCTTTCACTATTTTCCCATAAGCAGCCGGTAAATGCCTATAAATTTCCGATTGGGAAGAGACTCTTGAGCTTCACGGGCGAGGCTCCTGGCTCCCTCCTCTCTATAGAAACTCCTTGGTGCAACTGAACATCACAAGTTATGTAGACAGATCTCGGCAGGATGGAGTAGCGAAATGGCCAATTTTCCTGTTGTACGGCCTGGTGGAATAACTTCAACGAACTTGACTTGATCATCATTGTCAGGGAAAGTAAAACTTTTATGACCTTTCACATTATCCCTACAAGGGAAGAGGTTTAGAGAAAGATATTTCTCATATTAGTCAATTGCCATTACTACTACTTCTCAACACTAAAAGTTCTTGAAACGGCAATAGCTCATAGAGGACCGGGGTGTAAGTCCCGGTGTCTTTTTGGGAATGGGCCTTTTGGTTCGTCTACTGCCGCCTATCTAATCTAATCTAATCTACTAACTGAGATTATTCCTGCAACGGAGTCTTCTGTAAACTGAGAAGGTTCCTGAAACGGAGACTTCTGCAAACTGAGAAATTTTGTGAAACTGAAACTTCTGCAAACTGAGAAATTTCGTGAAATGGAAACTTCGGCAAACTGAGAAAGTCCCTGAAACTAAGACTTCGGCAAACTGAGAGAAAGTTCCTGAAGCGCACACAATGTTAGCGCCATCTGTACGACTTTGTTATTATAGTTGACTCTACATTGAGCAACCTGCAGAATTGGTGTAAAAAAAAATAATCGGTAGTGTACGTTTAACTGAAACTACTTCACAATTTGTTGTTGTGTTGCGAACAGATAAGTTCCCTGAATGGGGGGGGGGAACATTTCTGCTGCAGACTTTGCAATTTTGCTTCTCTGCACCGAGACTCCTCTCGAAACGGTAACTCTTTCTCTCCAGATAATAGGGAGTTCCGCTGTGCCACGTCTCGTGCTTTGACTCGATTTTCAAAACTCCGTGGTATACGTTTCGGCTATATTCTCTTATTGATAGGAAGTAATTCCTATGCCAAAGATCATTCAGGGGATTTAGGACTTTTTCTGCGCACCCAGAAGCACGACATCACGGCATGCGCTAATATCCCTACAGACACTAGCAGAACTCGCTTGAAAAATCGAAAAATATTGATAACTTTTTTGATGTTACAACTTCGTACGGTATTTCATAAGTGTCTTGGTAAGCAATGCCTGGGACAAACTAGGCATTTACACAGACAACTTGATGCAAGGATGCGAGACTCTGACGTCATTTATGCCACGGTATCTATGCTACCGTTTTTAAATAAACATATACGCCGAAATGGCCCGCGAGTTGCTCATCCTACCAACCAGTTGGGCGTAGAATTGCATATGTGGCCCCAGCATTAAAGGACGTGAATTGCAATACTCCTGGAAGTCTAAGATTAAAGTTAGTATTTTCATCAGTACCAATAGCTTTCAAGAGTAGTATTCTTTACAGCCCTAATGAGCACCTCTACTGTGCTCTTTGGAACCATGTATTACATCGAAAACTTCAAATGCGTTTCAAGTTATATCTTGCCAGATATTCTAAAATTTTTGTTTGAAAAAGTCGTTTAGATTTCAGGGACTGCGAATAGTCTGCGGTATTGCTTTAGATTGAGGACAGCAGCCGATCTCTTGACGAACCTACCAAACTCAACGAAATATGATGCGGTTGACGCCTCCGGTCAAGACAAAGGTAAAGTCAACTTTGACTGCTCCCTCAACCGGGGAACCCACACGCACTGCAGATAGACCAACTGGCCCCAGAGAAGAGAGTACAGCTGCAGCCGACACTGTTCGTTAAGAACTATGGTGCCGTAGTAGAAGGTTCAACGACTGGCCCCCGTGCCGTTCTCTACCTGGGAAGGTAAGTGCCCCCACGTAGCTGTGCACACCAAGAAAGTTTACCGACTCGGCGCATCTGGCAGTACAAAGATCGCCCACCGAGCTTGGGGCTCGTTCCCGGCTCCTTCAGCTCAACTTTGCAGCACGTTAGGCCGGCTGCTACTAGATCAATGGTTCTAATGCCAAAGCCGGGCTCACACGTACGACTTCCGTCGGTGCTATCAGCATAGGGCCAACTCATATTGCGTAGCCGCGCCACATATACCGATGTCACACGCAAGTGAAAAGAACGACTATCGTCATCTTTTCGTCCGAGTGTGTTGATGTGTTGATGCGCCCATTTAAATAGCACACACTTGCTAGGAATTTTGAGTTATAAATCCCTCCGGATATAATGAGATGCCTGAAAGTGAACTAACGGCACTTGCGCGCAAACTGCGCAGGTGGTTAACATTTTTACACCTTCTCTTGGCAATTTCAGTGATATATTTACGAGAGTACAACGTAATGTTCGGACAAAAAAATTGCTATACTAGTTCTTTTGATTAGCGTGTGCCATCGCCAATACGGCTTCAACTTGCGCATAAGTGAACTCTTGAAAATAATAAAGAGCTGAAAATCTCTGTCAGCGCTGCAATTTTGACCCCCCCCCCAAAAAAAAAAGTGGCAATGGCAGTGAGCTTGTAACTAACTTGACCAATTCTGAGCAGCTTATTAACTGCAAAGATTTTTGCTTTAGCCATTTTAGGGCGTTGATCGAACGCTTGTAGTTAGAGGCACGGTCACGGCAACGTCAGCGGATTAGATGAGTTGGCTCTATGCTGATAGTGCCGACTAAAGTCGTACGTTCAAGTTTGACGTAAGACAGGTAATATAAACGAGCGTGTTTTAACGAATGCATCGTCAGATTTTACGAAGAAGTGACTTGTGCAGTCTACTCCAGTATTATTCCGAGGTTAAACAAAATTTATTTTCCCTTAATAAATGTCATTTTTTTATCTCTATTAATATTGAGCGCGAAGTGCACAATCGCTGCCCCCCGCTTGTAGAAAAGTGCATCGTCATTTTCTCAGATTATTGAGCCTCGCGTTGGTTCCCGTACGACTGCATGACACTTTTGAGAAGATCAGCTGGGACAAGAAACTGTCGCGACAGTAATGCAAGATTGGCACAAGTAATACAAGATTGGCACAAGTAATACAAGATTGGCACAGGTAATACAAGATTGGCACAAGTAATACAAGATTGGCACAAGTAATACAAGATTGGCACAAGTAATACAAGATTGGCACAAGTAA
>LQNS02276498.1:20332334-20345777 GCA_001587735.2 Parhyale hawaiensis
GCAAAGCGACCGACAATAAAGCAATACTGCCCGGCCTGGCGGGGCGTCTACAAAAGAGGCGACTTGCTGCTGACGTGAACATTTGGCATAGCGTTGTGGAGAGATAGCCGGGGGACTTGGCGACTGGTGACTGCTGCTGTGCGAGTGTGCGTGCCATAGCGCGACCGTGTGGCGGCCGTCTGACGCTGATATTATCGCCGCTATACTGAGCAACGATATGGTGGCCATCGCGCCACACCGTGACAGTTCGATGCCAGCCAGGGATGAGGAGTGGATAAGGGCCGGTTCACACGACGGCTTTTGGACGCTTTCTTTCAACTAGCGTGTGGGCCAGACTTTAGATCGCAACCAGGCAACCTCGCACACTGACATGATTTTAAAATACGTACCTACTCCAGTTAAGCCCCTAACAATCACGTGAAGTTATCTTAGAAATAAATAATGCTGCTGAAATGGACTCTTAAATCAGGATTAAGCATCAAAGAATGCAGCATGAACTAGTTAACCCTAATAGGACCAACTAATAGCCTATGTCCATTTCTCGTATGAATAGCATAGCTGGACACAGTTGACGCTCGGGGCTCGAGGAGTAGAACTTAGCTCAACACGTCAGAGTATCAAAATGAAAATGGTCACGGAGAAAGACGGCGCCTAACAGAAACTAGAAACGGCAATATACAGTGCGAGGATGACGCGTTCTTATTTAATACCAGGAGAAAACTCAATATTTTCCAACATGACACAAATGTCCTACCCACAAAAAAATATTCGAAGATAAAAATATCAAGAAGTACAATATCTAGTGCCTAAGCCCAGAGGAGGCACTAGTATACAATTTTGGCAAACGCGTCCTTTAGGGTTTACAAGGCCTCAATTAAGTACCGGTATCAATAAGTTTAGGAAGGAAATTAAACTGATTCATACCTCGTACGAAGCACAACTACATTCAATTTCTGCAAGCATGTCCGCCAGGCTCTGAAAGAACTTGCGCTGCCTCTGACAGAACTGTGTGTAGGGGTTTTAAACGTGTGTGGGGTTCGAAATATTCAATGCCGTGTGTGGGGTTTGAACTTCCGCAGACAAGACTGAGAATGAAGGGCCGGCACAGCGGGTTCACCGAAGTAGAAACTACGTAGAGGCCAAGACACCAGCAGCTGCCTGGCGCCGACACGAGCGTATTTTTTCAGCCTTCGTTACGAAACGCAAGTCATGGCGAGCTGACGGCTGTGTGGCGACAGGCGAAGAAGAGCAAAGGCGAACAGGAGGATGTAGGAAGCGGTAATGTCAGCCTATATATACGACCTCTCTACCAGCCAGTACCACTATACCAGTAGACTACATCACCATTACCCTAGGTAGTCTCGTATATATTCTTCGCATTAAAATTCACTGCACGATACTTCTCTGTTGTCAGAAACGCACGGCTTGGCGGTGCTGTGCAGCCAACATCGCCGCATGTGACTGCCGTGTGCATTTGAGGTCCGATGCAGACGGTACACACAGTGGAGTAGCTCAGACAATACGTGTTACACTTGTAGGAACAGGTTGTGCTGTGCTGCGGGCACATCCGAAAATGCGAAGTTTCTGTAAGCATAGCACTATTAAGTGTCCAGGTGGACAAGATGTGCAAAACGGTTAAGACGCTTTAAGATGCTATACTTAACTAAAACGTTCAGGCGTAAAAGAGTACGAACGAGTGTCTACTAATAGGTATGTGCCGTACGACACAACTCAATTTAAAAGCGTTAAAGGTCATATCCAAAATGAAGGAGCGTCCGCCAGCCGGTGCACTTAAAACTTGGAGGTTTCACTTGTCCGGGTTTGTATAACAGGTGCGCGGCCTGCCACTCATTGAATCAAACGTCAACCCTCAATTGCTTTCCCATGAAACTTACAAAAACTCATTTTGGTTCCGCGAAATGGAGTGTTGGGCGGGCGCAACGTAGGCTAATCGGTTCGCAGCAAACAGCTCCAGCACGATGCAAGGTAGCACAGACCGCGCGCTCCAGTCTCAAGTTCCGAACAAGCCAAACCTCGAAACTTCAACAGCGCGGCCAATCAAAGACACCGTAAGGAGGGCAAAGTGCCAGGAAGTGATACAGATAATGGGCGTAAGATGCGCGTGGAGCTATTATAAAAGGTAGTGAAGATAATATGCAGCAATGCAGTAGTGAAGTGACCGGCTGGTGCACAGCAGGAGCGGGGCTGCAGGCAGCGGGCCGGGGCCGGGGGGGCTCAGGCCCTGAGTGCCGCCGACGATGCAGCAGCAGCAGCCAAGTATCGAGCGGTCCGGTTGGAATACCGGCGCCTCTTTATTGCTCCGGTCGGTCGGGTGCATTCTGCCGGAGCTGCTGAGCCGGCTGGCTACACGCATAGGGCCTTCCAGAGGTCACAGACACACTAGCAGGGCAAGAACTTTCATATACTCGGACGAGCCAAGTAATTCACTGTATTCCATGCGAGCCAAAGCGCACAAAAAAAATCTGCCATACTTCAGAAAATCCAAACGCTCTTGTACACCGAGCCAGAAATGTACAGCCATCCAAGCAAGCTAAAAACTATTTCACAAAATCTTACCGAGCACCCGAATGTGATGGCGAGACAGAACAATTTTTTTTTCTCCAGAAGCTCGTACTCGTCTTCACGGCTTTCTAATTCCCATAAAAAAATCGGAAAACGAAAAGACGAAAAAACACGCACAACAATCTCTGCTTCCACCGCAGCTCCAGCCAGGAGCGGCGACCTGCGAGGCAGAAGCAACTCGCTGAGTCAGCAGAATTCTGCAGAAGAACTTCCTCTGCTGTTCTGTTCTTCGACACCAGTCGCTCTTCGCGTTGACATTCCGCAATGTCAGCAAAATTGCCAAACCTTCAATTAAAGAAAAGGATTTTGCCCCCACAACAGTCACACAAAAGCTTATTGGCTCTAAGAAGAAACGGCGAGTCAGCGAAGGTGAAACGAAAAACTAGGAATATCCTTCACTGCATATCGAAGTATCGAACGTTTTCTTGTTTTCCTTTCTTTTGAAAACTGCGCCGACATCAGTAGCCAGTCCCAATATTGGGTAATTTTCTCAAACTTTATACTAGTCATCAATACTAAAACAAGAAAATAGTACAAAGAACCATTGCAGAAAAATAACACCAGCTGTTATGAATAGCAAGGGGTGTGAGCTACGTCTTAGCATAGGACAATGATGCGAAACCACTAGAAATAATACACCACAAAGCCGGCTTTATTTCAGAAGCTCAAACACATCTTGTTGGTCTGAATTTGGGTAATGATGCAGTCTAGACTTTTTGGTACAACAAGAATGTGCTCGGCGATCTTGTTCATGGTAAGTCTGAAGACTTCTCATCACCCTACTTATACCAGGCTGTGTATTTCGCTACAGGGGTTCTCTGTCCTATTGCATTCATACGGGGAAAAAAAAATTTATAGCGAGTAGTCCAGCCTGATACAAAGAGGGGCCTCTATTGGGAAAACTACCATTTATGGGTAACTTACATCATGCTCTTTTCGTACGAAAGTTTTCCAGTCTGAATTAGGAATTATTTACTATGTGACGAAGGGGCTTGCGAATAGTAAACGCATGAAACTCAATTGAGAGAAAGCGATCGGGATGATAACAGAAGAGCGGTTTCTACGTTTTCCCTGAAGCTGAATGAAACCTCCACATTTTCGTGGAAATCCACAGCCTCCAGCTAGTGCACGACAAGAGTGAGAGGCACTGAACCACTAACAGTGGCTGCCGGTGGGGTATCGCCCCGAGAGGCGAGCCCTGCACCGTCGCGACGTCTCCCCAGTCCAGCTTTCGCTACGCTACAACGAGCTGCGAAGAGCATTAGCTATTCATGGAAATATAAGAAAGGAAGCAGGAGAAAAGGGTTAGGCTAAGCATAAACTCCAGAAGAAAAGTTAGATAGCACATTGACTTTACTGAAGAGAAGTATCCCCTGAATCAGAATTAATGAACCTTTTCTAGATATGTGAAAAATATGATCGTCTCAGTCAACAAAGAACGAGTACAGATTCAGAGAAAAGGACGACAGGGGTACCAGGCCCGGGTTGCACGTACGTATCCCTGCCAGGATTGCGCGTCAAAACATCGCAGGTTTGCCTGCTGCACCGCAAAGAATTTACGCAAGTCACCCATCAAGCGACCGGCAGAGCGACGGGATGCTCATTGCTCAGGCAACCGTAGCTGAGGAATGTTCACTAGCCAGCGAGTGACAAGTTCATCCTCCGTAAGGTGGACCGAAAAATTTATCCCACATTAGGCGAGATCTACTGATTAGTAACATTTTTTCACTTCATTTTAATTTATGTAAAATAGGTTAGTTAAACACATATTTGCGAAAAAATTTAGTTTTACTTGCAAAAACCAGTATTGTTTGCATCGGCTATTACAGATGCCGTGAGTGTCTTGGGTAATTTACATGATGCATAGCTTTTGTATAGGGAAAATAGAGAGTGGCATCTGATGATGCCGTCAGGAGGCAAAGGGTTAAATAGGAGCTTGTGGGATGAAACGTCCAACCCGCATAAAAAAGCACGCTGAAAATTCACCACAAACGGAGTTTAAGCGTCAGCTCCCCATATTCACACCAGAGTAGGTAGGTTATGCAAGACTATATAGAAGCCTTGGTTTAATTAACCAGATGTAACCTAGAATTTTTATTTAGATTTGTTTAATTAGGCCGCCCAAAACCATCACATGTCTGATGGTCTAAGAGAGGAAAATAAAAACGCATACTGTAACTACAGTAAAACAAAATAATATGATAAACCCATACACGTTGTGACCTAAAAATTCAAAGTACTACCTATAGTGCTGGCGGGTTTCTCAGTTCGGGTGAACGGCAAAGTTGATTTTACTTTACAACTCATGTGCTTCGTAAAAAAATGTAACTCCCAGCAATATACCTCCACCTGCGTCTCCCAGCGACGGAAAAAGAGGAAGCGGGTTAACATTGAACAAAGAACCATCATGTTATCCTTTCGCGTGCGTTCGGATCTAATCGCTTAGCTGGTGTACCGTAGTCAGCACAAACGCAGAGGTAGCAGCGAGCAGCGGTAGGAAATATCGGTAATTACAGGAAGCAAAGGCGGAGCCTGCTGCTGCAGCGACGTGCAAACTCTATACTTATCGGCTTGACAGCACCTGCTTTGGTGTCTATGAAAAAGGAAGTATACACAGAGTAGATTCTCGAAGATTAGCATTATATTACAATTTTAAGGTTCCCGACCCACAGTAAACAGACAGTGTGGCGCAAAGAGAAAATAAGAAAGAAGGGATACATAGTACGCAAAGGGGGATGCATAGTACGCAAATGGGGATACATAGTACGTAAAGGGAAAAGTGGAACCCAAGTAAGAGGGTGTTCCCAAACAACCTCAGTGGATCAACACGCATCGGGAAAGAAGATGCAGAACAGAACAAATAAAAATTCGGAAGCAGTAAGGAAATGGGATTCACCAAAGTGGACACGAAGCAAAGCGCCGCAAAGTAGGTGCAGAGCAGCTTTCTCAGAGAACCTACGAGCATATCATACGCGTTACCCCTTTCTTTCTTAAGCTGCACTATTTTCGCAACAAGGAATTTTTCCTTTACAAGAAACAATAGAAGTTGTAACCGTTGAAGAGAAATATCTCGGCCAGGGTGAGGTCGAGCATGCCAGTCTAGTACTGGTCCACCCGAGATTCAAACATAATAGGAGTGCTGCTGATCAGGTTGGCAACCAATTTGATATATGTACAGTATATATATCTGAATCAAACCTATTCCCTTCTGTCCTAACTTGACACTGTGAGGCGCGCCACATACAATACCGACACTAGATAGGGTTAGGGGTAACCTTGACAGTTGAAATAGACCATTTGATCACATTTACAACTACTTCATGTAAACAGAATATAGTAACCTTACTGCAAGTAGACACAAATTAACCACAAGTAAAACAAAATGAGGAAGAAGAAGAAAACAATCATGTTAATCCCAGGGTCAAGCATAGAAGAAAACCGAGTTTACATTAACAATATTAATGAAAATTACTACAGGATGAAAAACAATTTATGGCAATTTAGCCGTAAACTAAGAAAGAATTAAAAAGAAAGAATAAATGTGGGTAAAATTGCCCTCCGTCACAAGTAAAGCAAAAGAGAATGAATGCACAAAAGCAATATTGCTCGAAATCAATAATTAAAGAAAAAATCTAAATATGAGGAGCCCTATTACCCTTGCACTACCCACACGGCGGCACCCTACCAACAACAGTTCATGTAGGCTATGTATATGGGAGCAGAGTTCGAGTGACTCAGCCGCGGATTGTCTCGTACGCGGCAGCCACAGAATTAAATTCTTAGCGGCCGAGACGAGCGAGATAAAGAAGCGGCGGCGGCGGCGGCTGGGCGACTCTATGAGCTGCCGAGGACTTGTTTGTCAAATGTGCAGTCAACACAGAGAGGCGGCGGCGCGTCTGTAGGGACCGAGCCGCGGTGTCGGTTGCCGCAAGATGCAGAGAAGCCGCGACTTTCAGGCAAACTGGGACGGTAAAGATTTTGGTTACAATACGGCTTGGCAGTCACAGAGTTGGAAAACATTGCGTGGCTGGAAATTGCAAAAAGTTTTTAAGAGTATGAAAAAGACGGTGTGGTTAAAACCACAAGGCCTGCAAACATCTTAGTGGCAGTCACAGCACTCACAGTTGAAACTTTAAAAAACCGAGATCGTATACAGAATACAGGCACGGCTTAGAATAAAACATGGTTGGACAAACTATGATTTTAGTCAACTGCTACCAAGGAGCTTGTATAGAGAAGGAGGGAGCCAGTAGCCTAGCTCGTTGAAGCTCAAGAGTCTCTTATGGCTGTCAGCCAGTCATCGGATGCACCAATCGCATATCAGTAAAGAGTCTCTTATGNCGTGAAACTCACTGCTCCCCGTGACATCCACCAATGAGATCTCGCAGCCATAAGAGATCTGGTTGACTCACTGGCGAATCTGTATTTGGGCCGCAGGGCTCCCTCCTTCTCTATAGAAGCTCCTTGACTGCTACTAGGCACTTTCCTTTTCCCTTCCCACGCACTTCGCTAGTTTGAGATAACACTAGCACTATACGTGCGGAAATAGACATGCAATACGGTATATGTATTCTAAAAAGGGTTGTTATCATACGGACTGCTTCGAAGACACCATAACCAAGAGCAACTCGACTACAAGAGTAAGTCCAGAGTTCAACGCAGCCATTCCGATCTGATACAGACCAGGCCTCGATAAACAGCGCTTACGGCACATCCAGTCTGTAATTGGACGAAAACATGGACAGAAATTCGTACCTGCAGCGTACGTATAAGTAGCGCCCACAGCGATAGGTGTCGGTAGCGGCGGTGCTATATTAAAAACAAGGTTGAGGCAATTCATCAGCAACAAGCACCGGCAGCAAAACTGAGTTACAGGGGCAAATGAGCGAAGTATTTCCTTTGCCCCAACACTGGCATGCATTTGCGGCATACGTCAGTGTCGATGCAAGAATATAAGCCAACTTATCAAGTTATCAGGCAAGTAAGAAGCAACGGAGACGATTCCAATGCGTCATTTCTCCTGAGCTAGAACTCCTCGTGTGATGCATTTATTACGTTAAAATTGCATTCAAAGCTTCTTTATCGTATCACTAGTACGAGATTATTAATATTCTACTGAAAATTGTAGCCAGGTGATTTAACAGAGGAAGCAACAAGGGAGCATTTCCAAATCTGACTTTTGTGACGTCATGGAAGGCTTTGTTTGGATTATATTAGTAATTGCAGTAACATTTTTCTCCCTTCGTTTTTTTGCGAGTTATCGTACGCCTGTTAGCAGAAATTTGATACTAGAACAGACCCAATTTTGAATTTTTCGAATAAAATTTGGACAATTTCACATTAAATCTCGACAAAAATAACGCTTTATTGTCCCTGTTTTGCTCAGAATGCTCAGGCTCTACCGTATCGCTAGAATGGTTCCACCTCCTATCGTAGGTATTCCTATTGGTGGAAGAGCCCTCACACTGGGTTGGCACAGCCTCAGCACAAAATAGGGTTGAGGGGCTCAGCAAAATTCCTTGCAATATAAGCGCCTCACACGAGGTACTCATGACGCCAGTACCGAGAACATTAAGATGCACAGTTCCACAGAATGACTGCCATAGAGGCGGGTTCTTAGACCGCCTGTCACTTGCAGTGTCGGGCAGGCGCTGCAGGATGAAAGAAGCCATAGAAAAGGCACTCAGAATGCGGTATTTGTAAGGGACATTTTATGGTGACGAGTAAGCTCCGTGTTGACTAAAGGGAAAAAGTAAGGTCTGAACGTGAAGCATGGATATCTTCTAGGATCCCAACTCTGACTTACGATTATTAGAGCAGTTGCTTTACATTTACGAAAGAAATGCCTGACAAAGAAAGTACTCCTGCTTCTCGAGTTGTACCAATACTATCGGTATCAACAAATAAAGTATCGAAAGAAGAAAAGCGAAGACGTACCGTAGCGAGAGATAAAATTGATGAACTACGGTAGTCAAATTTTTAAAAAGTACCGTATGCAATATACCGTACTTAAACGTTACCGCTGATGAAAACGGACACGAAATCTTTTTTTTTTTCAGAACCCTTTACCTAGTGGCAAGTCCGCTCTAGTTAAATAGATAATTCGGAGAACAATGATACAACTACAATCTACTTTCGTTTCCCGGGGTAGTACTTTACAGTAATAAAAGAATCAACAAGCCATGCACTCTCCTACCTACGAAGCACCCGTTCTACAAAACCACTGAGTAGTAGCAACTAACTAACCCTTATACATTCAATAGCAATTTCACCTGTGCATAGCAGCACTTTTACACGCCCATCGTGGCAGTTTCGCCAGCGCTGCAGGCAGAGCATCCATAGCCTCTGTACCCACAGTAGCAGTTTCGCAACATCCGAGGGGCTCCGACCTATCACTTAAAGTTTCACAAGGCAGCAGAGGCATATAAATATGAGACAAGGCCAGCAGCTCACAGACTGCAGCATGCTATGGAGACACTGCAGCGGCACCGAAACAAAACACATACACGGCAGGAGAAAGTGCCTTTTATATCCTGCATTTAAGGTCGCTACACGGAGACTGCAGCTCTTTTATGGGCCATAATCTTGAGGGATCGCGGCAATATCGCCGGAGTCTTCAGACATGGCACAAAAAAGTTTTCTTTCACAGGGGTTAAGCTGTACAACATGATGGCATAGGTACGCTGGCCACTTTGGGGCACAGTTCCATTTCGCATGCTGTTAAATTGGGAGAAAAGAAATTTGTGTACATCGCACAGTTCCATAGTACGTACCTACTATGGCTAGACGAGAGACATCAGTAGATGTCGCAAAAGTTAGCGCATATTACTATTATATTTCTCTTTGTGTTGAGCACTGAACAGCATAATAAGCTATTAATAGCACGAGTACGTTAGTGCATGATTTAGTTTAGCTGCCATAGTGACTGCCGACTAACTAGACTTCTATGAAGATAGTGGTTCACATCTGCAACTTCTGTGCGTAGCTATTGCATCTTCCATAGAGTGCGCTTGTAGCCTACTTAAACAACTAAAACGTTAGGCCAAAGCCAAAACAATGCCAAATTTCCACTAGAGAAGCATAAGAAACGTTTAACAGAACACAGTAAGTTTGCGCTATTGAAATACAACGTCCAGCTGCATCTGGTAAATTTATTTTTTATAAGAAAGCACGCTCTTCAAGTCTTTCATATTCTTGCGAGTGAAAGAAAACAATAACATGGACAGAAAAATTACGATAAAAAACGGCTTCCTCCTCGATCAAGGACTACCGGCTACAAAAAATATAGCCGAGCTCCAGACAAAGCTTCCTTTGTTCAGTTACGCTAAGTACTACACTGTAAACATAGATACGAAACAAATAACGATGTTGGGGCGGCTACGACAAAGCCCAACTGTTCACAATGGTATTTGAGAGACGTGTCCTAGACAGTAGACACGATCAGACAAGCACATACTGACCGACCGAAGCTATTATATTTATTATAAGGCTTTGTTTTCACTACAAAGGCGATCTTGCAGAGGAAGAAAGGAGGGACAAAGTATGTCTATAGAAATGGGGAATCCATGCACGAGGGGGTTCTCATAAAAAAAGCAATGCGCATGGGAACAAGCCAGGAAAGAACAGAATAAGGCATCATCAGAAGAGCACGAAAGCGGAAGGAAGCAAAATGGACCTTTCCTGACACAATTCTTGGCCGCCCCAAAAATTAAAATCGCATATTAGCGTCTATAGGAAGGCTGAAAATTCTGAAAGGATCTCCACCCATAGCTTTACCTGGCGATTCCAAAAGAACAGACATGCAGCTCTGTCAAGCAAGTTGAATTCAAGCACGGAATTGGCAAACTGAGATAAAAGTAGACCATCAAATAAGAAAAACAATCTCTAGCGCTATGAAAAACGAAAGAAGCGAAGCGGACAGGAAGGATGATGTCTCGTAGGTGCGCTTAGGCTAAGGCTCCCTGGTTGAGTGACTTCAAAAGCCGCAGCATGGACGAATCCATGTTTTCACCTCATGCGCAAAAGCGTCTAGTGGTCAATCGACGGAGCGTTAGTAATAAGCACGAGCACAAAGTCTCCACTGGTGTTTTGAAACAATTACGAACGTCACTGTTACTAACATCACTATTTGCTTAGGACATCTCAGACCAAAGCGTAGTTGAAGACAATTGAAGGCATTCTACAAATCTCCAGTAGAGGCGGATATCTAGCAGAATCGCAGCGGTTAAGAGGATATGGCGCATGCGCCGTATATACATCATTAAGCTAATGAACCACGAGTAACCCGCGGCCGCACTTTAGGATAAGCGGCAGAGGCTGATCGTGTGTCGCCACACCACTTCAGGAGAACTGTGGCAGCGGCCGGGGAGACGGATAGAGCGCAGCCACAGGACTTGAGAACTGCGGCAGCGGCGGGTGAGGCTAATGGTGTCTCGCCACACCACCTCGTGTTACTCGCAGCCTGGCCCCACCAGTTTTTGCAGCAGACGGACGCTGTTTCGGAGCCACAGAAGCTTTCACGCGACGGCTACAAAGGTCGACCACAAGCCGGCTCGAAGATGCAAGCTTCGGATAAGCAAATTTGTAAACTTTTACGAAGAGACGAAGCGAGGCTAAATAAAAAGCCGGCAAAAGGCGTTAACAAAGTCGGGGAAAAAATTGGAAAAGTATTGTCCACGAGGGCAAAGCAGACCGATTTGAAAACACTGGCATGAAAAAACTCGAATGAGTTTTGAGATCGTTGCACTTTCAGGCAATACTTCAAAAGGTTCCCAAATAATTTTCCTTCGCGCTAGCTCAACACGAGAAAAATTAGGAAAGAGCAACCTACATATAGATGCTCTTCGAAGAAAGTCCAGGTGGCATTATGCACGCCATCCATCTTGGGCAGAGGTAATGGCTGTATTCCATAAATATTGGGAGGACTAATAGCGAGGTACATCCACGAGACAAGAAGTTCCAACAATATTTCGATAATTTATGAAGCATTACCACAATTGAAAACAAGGCACTAGCAAAATTCTG
Organism: Parhyale hawaiensis; assembly: GCA_001587735.2. Lineage (NCBI taxonomy): Eukaryota > Metazoa > Arthropoda > Malacostraca > Amphipoda > Hyalidae > Parhyale > Parhyale hawaiensis. The sequence goes on from LQNS02276498.1 coordinate 20,343,942, forward strand.
GGGTTCCCGTGCCAAGTATTGAAATAGAAGACGCGCAATAAATTCGGTTTTATATTTTCCCATCACAGCACGTAAATATGAATTTAAAGAGCTTTTCATACAAAAACTACGTCACGGATCAAAGAAATAGGTAACATTTGCAGAGAATTCGCTGGCAACAATTTTCAAAGAGACAGCAAATTGGGTCAAGACTTTGCAAGCTTTCACAATTTGATGCTGCTTCGAAATGACCTCGAGCGAGCGCTCCAATGCCAACATTTATAAATGCATGACGAAGTTGAAACAACAAAAGAAAGGCAACGAACAACAGTCAGATGGTTGACATTTGGAATGGACACAGACAATGTGAGGGAGGCCGCGCACAACAAGCTAGCGAGATCTGCCCAAGTTTCTCTCGCAGCAATGACATGAGCTGAACTTGCCGAAACAATAATGGAGGTGACCGTTACCGTCGGCACGTGTAAATGGTTGAAGGATTGTGTCAACTGAATTATACTTTAGTGCACGGAACAACGGGTTGGTATATTTAATGCGAAGTGCATTAGAGAATGTTCGTTAACGTATAATGCGCCCTAAAACTGAAGCCCACTGAGGAAGGTTAGTTTATGCATGTAGTTGGTTAAAATAGAAGGTAGGTAACCTGGACGTACTCGCATCGTTCGCGACGATTTGTGTGCGTGTTTGTGTACGCGGATCGTGTGTGTGCGGACGGTGATCAACTTGGTGCGCTGCGCTGTATCGCTGATAAATAGGTTAGGTAGGGTTAGGTGGGTTAGAACGGTAGGTTAGGCGGGTAGGATAGGCTAGATGGTGTTTATTTTAACGCGCGCAGGAAAGCTTACTTAAACGCAAAATCGTCGTGAACGACGCGAGTGCAACCTGGACAGCGGGTCGCTGACCAAAGATCGCATTAAGTAAATTAGATGAACTGAAGTTCACTCCGTTTGGTGAAGTCCTGATAGTTTGTTAATGAATAATTTACTAAAAAAATAAGCAGCGCTACTAGACTGATGACCGTTTTGACAGGTGTACTATACAAAGTAAGGTAAATAAGCAACGCATCACAAAATCAGCTACACTACACTAACGGAACAACATCTAATAGCTACTGTAAACTACACGGTAAAAAAATCAATTGCACTCGACGTTCCGCAAAAGAACAGTTACCTACAGTACATGCACTGTAAGGTTACCACACTTTCCAGTTTATTACAGCATAGTGCACCGCCAAGCAAGCCTAACTTTATTGTTTGTTACAGTACAATACAATGCAGCGCAAGTTAGTTGAACTTTACCCTTTGCTTCACTAGAATTACTCAAAAATTACCAACATTAAAAAAAACCTTTCCATTATTTTAGTTTAGTTTCCCTCGTCACATTAATTAATATGGTGATTCAAAAGGGGGAAAAGAAAGGGACATGTAACATGTAGTATGTCGATACAAATTCGGAACCCATGCACGAGGGTAATCAACGCGCATGGGAACAGTAAATCAGGAATATAGAGGAAGAACAAAACAAGGCATCATCAGCATTATAGTATGAAAACGGAAGGAAGAAACGTGGACACGCAAATTAGATGTCCCGAAAGCCGAGCTGATGACTAATGTCACCAACAAAATGCCCTGGCGATGCTGCTCCCCGTAACATACGAAGAGCGAGCTAACTCACCAAAAAAGAGATTTGTCCAGTAATATGCAGCAAAAATAATAAAGAGAGCGGGGAACAGAAGGTGACAGGCCGCAGGTGTTTACCGGTCAAATTCTCCTCAGCAGAGCAGCTAAGGGCGCGGCGGGGAATCATAGCAAGATGGGGCGAGGGGGAGAGTGGGAGGGA
>LQNS02276498.1:20350838-20367824 GCA_001587735.2 Parhyale hawaiensis
CGCCCCTCCCACTGTGGCCTGTGACCTGCCACGCCATTGGCTGCCTTGAGACTGTACTTGCTGAAAGGTTCAGGAAAAAAAAATTCGCGGCCCGGCAACCCCAGCGGGCTCGTGTACCCTATGTAACCTCAGCCATTGGGCCGAATGCATAAAAAAAATATTCAATTGTCTACTCTTTTAGAGAAGAAAATTCTTCAGCGGTACGTATGCGTAAACGCAGACAATTCGTCCAGATAATATGCTACGAAGAAAATTCTCCAAGAGCTTAGCAATTTCAGCGTGCGTATGCATATTAGTAGAACGTTCTTCTAAACTGAAGAATATTCTCCTTATGTCGACGACATCCCTGCAGTTATCTTTGAGCAGTTTATAGCGGAGGTTTGTGTCCCATACCCTATATGTACGTGCATCATGACACAATTTATCAACAATAGAAAACCCAAAGTACCTATATAGCTAACCCTCGTCGCTCGTAACACGTCCATCAGTACAAACGCATTTTCCAATTTCGGAAATCTGTTATGTCGTTCCTTCGATCATTCCATAGAAAGTACTAGAATTGCCCTGCTGACGCACTATTTTTTGCTAAGAATATTCTATTTTGCTCTCTTCAATAAAAGAAAATAGCAAATTGTTATGCATACCACATTTCCAGAATATTCTATTTTCTAAAAGGATTTGCTTTTTCCTATTTTTTTTGGAAGAAGATAGAATATTCTATCTTTATACATTCGGCCCATTAGCTAGGCCTTCGTGACGTCTGTCTTTCGCGCCCACTTTGCTTCCTTCCCGATTTCATACTCCTACTTGATCAAGCTTTATTTTGTTCTTCCTCTTCTTTCCCGACTTCCTGTTCCCATGCACGTTGACCCTGTGTGGGAACACAGTGTATGGGTTACACGTTTCTATCGGCATACTATATGTCCCTTGCTCTTGCCTCTGTGATATAGTCTCGCTCGGAAACAAAGGTATAAACTTTCTAACTAGCTATAACTAACTCATAAACATACAGAATATAGAGGTGGATTTAACTGCACTTCCGAAGTAGGTACCTACTACAGACGGATGAAAATCACAGCAAGGGATTCAAAATTGGTGGCAATCGAAAATTGTGACAACTCTATAATCGTAAAAAAAACTATAGGTCCAACTTCTAAAAGACAAGAAGATCGCAGCAACAGAAGCTACTAAGCTCGAGGCAAAACTCAAATCTGTTGCGAACGACACTGGTCCAGAGCGCTGTTCATTTCCGTCCTTCGATTAACCTTACATGCCTGGTCGACACCAAACGTAGGCACAGCTTCGGTAAATGCTCAGAGATGAGCTTAATTTTGCCAAAAGATGCATGTAAAGACTTTACCAAAGAAAAAATGAGAGGTACGTTAACATGAATGCTAATTTCAAAATGAAAGCACACCCACCGAAGGCTGGGCCAACCGTGTGTGCACAACGGCGGGAAGAGAAGACGCGCTATTCGAAATAAGAAAATTAGATCAATTTGTTAAACGTAGAAGCATAGTCAAGTATAGACCAGCTTAGACAAATAGCAATTGAGAAGAGTATCGTTTCTGCAGGCAACAGTGTGATGACAATTAGATAAACATGCTGAGTACTAAGCACGGTCACTGCAATAGACAAAAGGATTACCGAGTACAAAATTTGTCCACATTAAAATAGAAGCAACTCGCCACTTGCTCAAAGACAAAATGTGCTGCTGAGGTATGAAACATGAAACCTACACAAGACAAAAGATGCGCTGCTGACTAGAACTGAGGAATGAAAGTCACAGTTGAAGGTATGCACACGAAGAGCAATTTGAGGAAAGCTGCAAAGAACCACCAGCTCGCCGCCGCACAAAGTCTACAAATTTACACAAGCTCAACAATGTGGGGGCACGTGTAGCGGCCGCAGACGGTTGGGGCCGGCGGAAACTTGGCAAGGGGATCGCTAGGTCTGTGCCACAGCAGAATGGAGCACCAACCCCGCGTACCAATTATGACGGAACGGCGAGTTGGTGTATGTGTATGCTGTACCAAGCCTCATACTAATTATGTGAACGGACTGGTATGCGTATTCTGTACCAGCCCGCGAACACATGATGGGGCGAGTGCGTGTATGGTGTAGCAGCCCACGAACCAATTACTGTATGATGGCGGGCTGGGGCGTGTATGTTGCAACAGGCCTCGTACATCGTACAGATGGGCAAGCTGGTGGTGCTCATTGTACCGACAACAAACGTACCAATTGTTATAACTTTATCTTGCGCACTAAACAGAGAGCGAAACACAAACTTGCCGGCTAAGTGCGGGGGACAGCACCAAGCCGCATGCGCTCCAAATGCCAAGAACGCCAGCTCTTAAGCTCAGTGCAAACATAGTCCCAGTAATTCAGAACCTCTATAAAACACTGTAATTTAAGGACTGGCGTATCTCAACGAAAGCGAAAACGTAGGGAGCTCGCATTCATTTGCACTTCGATCTAGACAAGTTTTTTTTTTTTTTAATTCCGTCTTCTGCGGCTCATTTTCCCGAAAAAAAATAGACAAGTTTTGAATTTTCAGGGCATGGGTGTCGGCCTCGATTACCTCTCAACTGTAACCTTCTCCTACTCTCACGTTTCTTAGTACATACCTAGTTCATCAGCAACTTAAAAAAAAAAAAAAAGAGTATCGCTACGTTCGGTAATCCTAGCCTTTCCTGCGCTTAAAAGTATGCACAAACTTCTCTACTTGAAGATTCTTTAACATCTAATATAGCTACCGTAACACATAGTATGTGGGCCAGAAGTAGGTAGCCCAAACTGTTGATTTCTAACTCGTTTAAACTGTTTATTCCTAACACAAATTCAATTCAATTCCACGTCTCAATTCCTGCCGAGTAACATCACTTTCTGATGCACCCAGCTCGGGTGCACCAGTTACGCACAAGCAGGTCGATGATTGCATTATGCAGCTCACCCGAGGCATACATCACACGCTAGTACTCTCCCATCCACAACTTCGGCTTCGGATAATCCATAAATGGCGTTACGCACAAGTGGACCAGAACGCAAGTGACAAATCATGAGTCTCGAGGCCCTTCCGCATCGTGATTTCGCAATCGCAGACTTTCATTTTTATTTAAACATTTTTCAGCAGATTCCTGTAATCAAACATACAATAACAAGGATATATCGGAATGCTGATAACTACAAAAATGAACACCAAGGGGCAAAATACGATGCAATTACAAGGACACTATAGCGAGCAGGTAGAGGAATGAACGAGTATCAACAGCGGAACCCCTTGGCGGCATTGATACCATAAATTGAATGAGAAGAACCGATTCAGATACCTACTGAACCGCACACTGCAACTGCAAGTACAAAAACAAAGGTACGGTAATAATTCATCAACACAATCCACATGAAGGAATTACTATAATCCTAGTTGACTACTGACAAGTTTAAGCCTCCCTGACCATAGCGTACACGGTGATCCAAAAAGGAAAAAACGAACATGGGACATATAGCTAGCATGTAAAGAAAAATCGCATGAGCTCATTGTAAACATGAAACTCGGGTGGATGACGAAACTGGAGATGAGCGGCAACTGAAAGTTACAAAACAAATACCGGCATTTGTTGCTGCGGGAGAGTCAACTTCAATCACGATTACTGACGTACGCTATGCACGCGTTGCACTCGCATGCGTGCAATTACATTTATCAAATACTTTATTGTTTGGACCATCTGCGTTACAAAAGATCCATTTCGTAAAAATACATTCGATTAAATGTTGAAGCACGCATGGCACATAGCTATATACTACCGACGAAATTACGAATGCAGTACTATGCGTTTTTCTTCGCTTCAAAACTTCAATTGAACACGAAAGTAATCAGATATGATAGCAAGTACGAATTCATCGAGAATGGGTACAACGAAATAATAAGAAAATGCACACTGCAAGAACGGAGTGGCAGGCAAGAAGCCATAGGCTACATGAGAGGCAACAGAGAAATTGATGATGAGGAAAATGCACATTGCAAGCTCACAGACAAGAAGAGACGAAGAGGAGGGGCAGGTACAATAAAGAGAGACACTCAAGTAACCGGCGGCAGGAGCAGCATACACCCTTCAGGGCAGGGGTCCGTAGGGCGGCGGGTGTTACACACACATACACACACACCGGTGCATCAGGTCACCACTAGCAATCAATAAAGAGAGCCGGAGCGCAGGCGCAGCGTCCGCACCACACACACGGGCTCGTGTCCTGTCTCTTCAACGTCTTCTCGATATGCCTTCACACCAATCCTTGCTGCCACCTCCATAGTGGGTAATGGTATAATTGACACGGAGCATGCATGCGCATGCTATGCATCACCGTGGCCCGAAACTCGTGGTACGTCGACGTCATCTTGATATGCCTTCTTCACACCAACCCTTGCAACTGCAGTTGTCTACATACTGGGCAATGGCAAATTTGACATTGAGAAACATTCATCTGGTAGATATTAAATAATTTGGGTTCAAGCAAGTATGACGCGCGAGTCGTGAGAGGTGCATACGTAGTACATTTGGCAATGATACGAAGAGATGCCTACAATAGCCGGAACAGAACCAGCGTCTTAATTAACAATCCTACATCCATCCCTCCTCCCGCCATTGCGCTAGTTAAATTCTTGGATCGAAATTCATCCATGCCCATATTCGCTAGAAGACTAACAGACGCGAGCACTACCGTACATACAAGCTTAATAGTACTACCGTACCTACGCTATGATAGAAACAATACAGGTATGTATACATAAACCATCTATTTCCTTCAGACTACCGAGAGATATATTCAAGTTAAAAGCTAAAAATTATAAAAAACGTTAAGGGTGAAAGTGCTTCCCCGATTTTGCACTACATTACTACAAAATTCATGCAAATAAATTCATATCTAGTCTTTTTCTATCGTGAACGAAGTAGGCCTATATGCCTACACGAACACAATCGAGTCTGTTTAAGAAATAGAACTTTATGTAAATTCAAATTCAATTCATATGAAAAACCGAATTTAATTCAGTCAATACATAGGATCCGCCCACAATGTTCGCTGTGGGCGAAAAAAAAAAGAGGGGTCAAAAAGGAGGGGCAAGTGTTACCTACCTAGGTAGGTACATCAAGCAAAGATAAAAACAGCAAATCGAGAAAAGACAAAAGAAAAAGACTGAGCAGGAGTAAAAAGAAGGCAAATCCGGGTTTCATAATTAGCAAAACCTAAGTAGCCATCTAACTTCGTAAGCCCACTTCACTCCACAAAAACACATTTACAGATAATTCCAACTAGCTACTGATAGAGAGGGGGCAAGGCCTTTAACATCCATTTTCAAAATTTAAACTCTGTTCAGAAATTCCTATACTTTAATTTTCATTGTGGGGTGGCTGAGTTTCATTTTGCGAAAGGTAAGTTTCCATTAGCAGAAATATTTATAGATAGCTATACATACTACCTGTATACGTTCGTAATGTGTATATACAGAGAAATACAAAAATAAATAAAAACAATACGAGCCAAACGGCTGAACCAATAATTATTTATCTATAGATTCCAACTGTTTCGGAAGTTTTTCAGGCCTGCGCCTCCCTAGTTTCCGGGGGTAAGGGGGCCCTTCGAGACCCTGCCTCCCTCTCATACCCACATACAACCGATGAAGCACATTTCTGCTCTTCATTTGCTGCTCATGTATATTGGGTAGCAGCTTCCTGGAAACTGAAACTGAGCTTTGGCATCTCTATGGGATGTCTGCTTAGTTCGCCCGCTGTTGAACAATTAAAGTATGTATAATAGTTATTGCTTCTGATGCCTCTCCAACGCTCCCATTTACCTCGCCGCCTCGCCCACCATTGCCACCATGGGGACTGTACTGTCCACTTTGGGAACCACTGGTCGCAACTTTATAGAGCAAGCGACTGCTATATATATATATATATATATATATATATATATATATATATATATATATATATATATATATATATATATATATATATATAGGCTATGAAGGAGTAGAGAAGAGAAGGGGAGCGGCATGGACACCCAAGGGAAACTAATTACCAGTAGCAGTCACCCGATAACTGACCTGTCCCCCATCAGTCTTGGGCTCTCAAAAAACCCTCCTAATTGTGGAGAGCTCTGAGGTAGGGCAGCAGGGAAGAAGAGGTACGACGGATTAGCGACTGTCTGCAGCCGGCAGGGAAAGGAAAAATAAGAGAAAGGAATAACAGCAGAGGGCGTAGAATAGTGACAGAAATAACTCAAGAAACCCAGGGAGTGAAAATGGCAATTCAGCAGGTCTATCTCAGGTCCAAGTAACCCATTCTTGGATCCGTTGCACGGCCAAAACTTCCCTAGCCACAAAGACAAATCCGACAAATCAAAGCCTGTAAAGACACCTGTGTTTTTGTACGGGAATCTCGAGACTAATCAAACCAGAGATGGACAAACCTGACGAAGCTAACCCTATAGGACATGCGATGTTCCCCGGGAATTTCGAGAAAAAAGTAATGGGCAGCAATAAAGAAAACGCTTTACTATAACTGGCACTTATCAGAGCTACGTGTACCTAACTGAAGGGAACTCCAGACGCTAAGCCTACGCGTCTGTATCTTGGTATTCCAATCACGCTATCGCCAAGCTCTCCAATAGTCCATTAGCTACGGAGCGAAAAAATAGCCCACTTTCTTATCGAGTGAAATGTTTCTGCGTTGTAAGGGAAGTTTCCACTGGCGACAAATGGTCGCGGTTGTTATAGCGGGAGGCCGGTTTGTGAGGGAGCGATTTGTGTTGATATGTCGCTCAAGAGAGGTTCTAAAATGTCTACAGGCATAGTCATGGAGTAACTACGTAACCAGTTATAGCAGGGGCATAGAATCTCACTTTTAGGAGGAGTGTCAGTTTTGAGACAAGTTCTTCAGGATGCTCGTTTCCGTTTCACCTATATTCATAAAACACTTCCTTTAGCTAACAATAGGAAACCGGTACAGTACTACCTACCATTAACTACACTACTAATCGAAAGTTTTACTCCACCTTTCTGATGGGCACTCAAAACTACATCGGCTACCTATTGCTACAATTTGCGACAAACTGAATTGTATAGGCTACGGTGTAGGCCTACGTTTATGGATTTGCCCCGTTTTTGGGTTTCCCTTTCATGTTTTCAGTCTTGGGAGTCTCTGACGAGTTCTACTGCAGCAAGTATAATGCAAATAAAAAAAATCCAAACGGTTTCGGTTTGGTACTAAAGAGCAAACCAATCTATGCTGGTACGGTACCGGTACGTGTCGATACTGATTGACTATAGCCGATCTTGTGACAATGCGAGCTCATCTATAATAACATTGTTTACAGTGGAGGACGTAGGCCTATGTGGATGGCGTCTGAAACAATTCCCTGAAATAAAAAAAAAATACGAAGAAAACTGAAAGTTAAATAAAAGTTGACCCCAACGGATATCAATTCCCCGTGTACATCCTCCACGCAAGAAGGCAACAGTTTCTCTTACAGACGGTAGGTAGCTATATTTAGAGCGAATCCCTTCAAATTCTAGACGGTAGCTGAAACTGCCAGCGGTGAGAAATGGCGCATGTGATCATATATTATGGCCCCTCTAATTGCTGAAATAAGCAATAGAAGAAGAAGATAGAACAAGTTCTCAACACTTTCAGAAATTCGCCGAGCAATCAGGCTATCCAAAACTATCTATAAAAATATCTTTTCGCTAAACAAACACGAGCGAGTGAGCAATCAGACGGACCCCTTCCAGGCAGCGAGAAGCCAAAGATCGCTGAAAGAACTTTTAAAAAATGCTTCCTGGGAATCTTTGAGTCAATGAGACGTCCATGAAAAGTTGGCGAATAAAAAAATGCGCTAGCTTTTTCTTCGTCGCGAATGATAACAACGTTCTGACTCATAAAATTTGACGGTTGAGATGGCGACGGCACATATTTTCGATCGGAAGCATAACACTTTTTGATCATTCCAATGAAGCAATTACAATAGCAATTCTTATCGAGAAACTTCAAGCCGGAGACGATAGAAAAGAATTCTGATCCATGATTACCTAGATCCGCTAATTATATAATGCGCTAATAGCTGGGCAATGCAACTCATTTTTCTACTACACATAAGTTTAAAAAATTTCGATTCAAATGTCCATGTATGACTCGAAAGAACAGACTGTCCAGCAGTAGCTAATGAAAACAAGTTTCATTACGACTTTTCTTAATTAACATTTAGAATAGAGTTATATACGCCTTCCTAGCGAGGATCTGCAGGTAAGGCATATTCCTGAAAAAAGTATATTTTGGGCTTCTTCGTCTGGACGATAGTGCATCTTTCGAACTATAATGAAGATTAAAAGTGATAATATCAATATCATAGTATTACCTTCTAACTTGTCAAATTCACTGCGGATGCTTTGTTCTTGCCAGAAATTAATTAGGTTCACAGAAAATATCTTCCTTGGAGCTATAGGCTAATAATTCAGTTTCAGACTTTCAGCTTCGTCAACGTACACAAAGCCTCGCTAAACTTTAGGCTGGCTAATGAAAACATGGTCAGAAATTCCTGAGAGGGAATCAACGCGAGGTGGTTTGGAAAAAAAAATCAACAATTGTTGCTGGTCTCTAGCAATACCGCCAGCAGGGTAAACGTGAAGTCCCGGTACATTAGCTGTTACTAGCGACGAGAATACAACGAAAGAAATGGCAGCAGCAGAGAAAATCGGACAGAGGCGCTGACGCTAGCGTAAGTGGAGCAGAGAGACAATGAGTGAAAGAAAGTGTGCACATGCAAGAGCGCTTCTTCCATTGAGGAATTGCAGTTGTGGTCGTGACAAGAAACTGGCAAAGGCAAAGTATGTGGTTCTCATTACCACTTAGAAAAAATATTGGACACTACTAGATGAAGCTTGGAACAGAGGACACTGAATTACAACAGTTGAGAAATTTGAGTGACGCACTACCCATTTGAAGAAACGCAAAACCTATTTTCTCAATAGGTCTTAAACAAAAGAAATTGCTTTATCAAAGATTTCAGCAGGAAACAGGGTTTTCTCTCAACAGTTCAGAAAAAATAAATCTTCAATTACACGCAAACATGGTCTCAGAAAGCCGCAACTCCGTGGCGACAATTATTCCAAAACAATTCGTAAACAGTCATCTCAAAATATCTCGTTTAAACACATCTCTTCAGAATATAAATACGGGTAGTTATATTAAAGTCTGAAGTTCAGAACCATCAAAATATGCAATACTCAACTTTTGGAAAATAGAGGAGCCTCTTGAATTCTTTGATAAAAACAAAAATTTTCTTACAAAAGAATAGGAACAACACCGTGAGATACTCTGGCAAGCAAGTAGGTAACTCTGACCAGCCAGTTTTTTCTGAAATTGCACGACAGTGTGAGAACGCCGTACAGCGCAACAGTAGGCTAAATGGGGGAAGCAGAAAGACAATAAAGATATCCCCGAAAACATAGTAAGAGCACAAGCAAAATCTCGGAAATTAATGAATGGCACCCAGATGCAACTAGAGCAAGACACGCTCATGAGCTTAGGCCTAATTGATAGGTAGCTATATCTATTTAATGAACCTTCCCGTCCAAAGCGCTCGCTGCAATTAAAGAAAAGGGATGAAATGAACATACAGAACAAGATACACGAGGTAACATGCATGTCAACATAAAAAAAAGAACAGCTGCATATGTAGCGAAAGAGTTGAGGTAGAGCAACACAGGGCCAAATGCAACGTCTCCCTACAACACAGTAGAATGCAATAGAAATGTACCCCGTAGACCAGTACCCCATGAGGCAGGCAGCTGATGCACACACACTGTTCCTACGCGCGTGCCAAGTTTCGCATCTGAAGAGAGAAAAAAAAAACTCGAAAGAGTCTTGCGAGCGCGCTACTCGTGGCCCACTCGACGACTTCGGCACCTTCAATTTGAGCCCTTACAACCACAGAAGTGACAGAACTACTCCGAGAACTGCAGTTTCGTAGCGACTAGTGAACTTAGCCATAAAAAATTGGCAAACCGTACAGTCGGCACGGTCGTCATTTTTTCATACCTATATAATGCAAAACTTCAATAGCAAAAAAATAAATACTATCCCACTCTCATAGTTGGAGAGTTCTGGATACACGACGCAGTTAACATAGGTAGTCGGTCTTATATATACGGTTCTGCGTATCGCTGACAAATTATGAAGGAGCATATACAAACGTGACACTGGATACCTACCACAGGAGCAACATTAAGTTTCGGCCATAACAGCGAAGTAGCCTATTGTACTAGGACAAAATAGGTATTAATCTTCTCAGTATATAACAAGTTAGATCACAATTAAAACTTTTCTAACTTGTCTCTAGTCTCAATAAACAGAGATTATTCACTATGGGTTTTAGCGGAAGCTTAGTATAGTTAGCACTTGGTACACAATTTTACATGGGAAACTCGTGCACCTGGGCCGCGTACGGTACATGGAGGATGCACGGATTGCCAGCCAGCTACCTACCTCCCTACTTTCTCCTCGCGTGAGTAAAGCACAGGTGTTACGTGAACATGGCTTCTTAGTACGAATAGCATTATTCGGTACGCATCATGCACGGTAATTTACTCTTCCATACTCAGACTGCAGCTACGGGTTCGTTCATTCTCTTTTCTTTCATTGTATTTCCTACATGCGAAAGAGCTCTTGCTGCGATGTAACAGAGCCTGAGTTAGATCAGGTTAACCCTAAACGGACGACCGCTCGTCAGACACGATTAATATATTTGATCCGTCTAACACCGCGGAATTGTACTACCTACGTATAGACAAATTGGCAATAGCTCCCAGTGAACCTCAGGTAGGCTTCGACTAATAGGACTATTTGGGAAGGGGGTTTTGGTTCGTACTACGCGTAGCCTATTGTCCAAATCTTACAGAATCTGCTCAAAGAAGAACTAATCGAATATTCAAACACGACATTGTTTACTTGATCGGTAAAGCCTTTCGCGTGCGGCAAGAACGTCTTAGCTTTTAAATTTCGGTTGTACTCCCAATTTTTTTGCTTACTTGAAGGGTTAAGAAAAACAAATGAAGGGACACATGGAATGCCAAAAATATTAGAAAGCCATGCAATTATAATCACGGCATTTAGGTATATAAGCCTGACGCTGCAGTTTTACACTGACTGAACAAGAAAGTCTACAAATACGCACAAAACAACCACCAAGACTTCGGACGAGCTGATGGTAACTCAAAGACAACACCACCTCTCCAGATGAAGCAATTTTTTTGCCGCACAGAAAATAGCCCTATTCCTCGAGTCAAGCTATAGAAAGTGACCTCGAGAACGTAAGGAGAGAGCATCGCACAGTATTAGCTATATTCCGGAACAATTAATAAGTCTATGGAGAATGAATGAAAACCAAGCTTATGATCTGAATTTGGCTTTTATTAAAAAATATGTATATAGTTTTGATTTAGTTTTCGCATTTCTAATAGTTTTTAGTGGACGCGTTACGGTAAGGGTGGCCCCAAACAGCTCCGAACTTCAACCTTGCTTCATGACCGAACTTTCAGGCACTAGAATTAACCCTTAAATGCACTGCGAGCCAGACACGTTACGTACGGTACCAGATAGTGTTATTCCTACGGCAGTGTTAATGTTAAATCATGCATTGAAGGGTTACGGTATGCTTGCCTTGGTAAAATTCATAGCTATAGGACTAGCTATCGTGAACAAGATATGATAGAAAGTTAATATTTGCAGTCTTTTTGAAACCGATTTTTACCGCAACCTCTAACTTCGGTGGGGCGACTAGGCCTCCAATTTCACCGTGGCGACCGCAGCCACAAAGCTGGGAGCTAAGATGGCACAAGCCAGGTAGCAGGGCAGATCCCACTCATAACAAAGGATCAAAACAAACACGAGTGTTGTGACGGGAGGAGGCCAACTTGTTAGTGAGCTTCTGATTACTGGACCGCATAATTGCTGAGTCCTGAGCTGCATTGTGTTCATTGTGCATGAGATGAATACATGGCAAGGTGCCGGTACCTAGCATTCTGGCAGGTTAGGCACTTATTCTAGCTGAACCCAATCAATCCTTAAGTCAACTAACATTACCCAAGACATAATAGAATGGCCACATACTATGTATACAAGGTGCCATATGAGGGGGGGTCGGGGTTAAAAACTAGCATCAGTCTTCCCATAAAGAATCTTTCACATTTACTTCACAAATTGCAGGAGCGTCACTAATGCAGGCTTCACAAGGTATATGTATATACAGTAAAACCCCTCTAATCCGCACCTCAATAATCCGAAACCCTCCCTAATCCGAACATCTCATCGCTGTTCGAAATGCTATCTGAACAAGTGAGCATTTTTCAGATTAATGGGGTAAAGTACGGAGTTCTTACAAATACCACAGTAATCCGTGCAAGGCGCTTCTCATTTTTCGGATAAAAGAGGTGATGAGCAAAAAATCTGCGCGAGGTGCTGCACAGAAGGTATGAACAATCTCTCTATAGTAATCCGTATTAGTGCGGAATAAAGAGGTTTTTTCGGATTTGTAAGTACCTCGGTAATCCGAAATCCCCGCTAATCCGTCACCCCCTTCCCCCCATGCTGTGCGAATTAGAGGGGTTTTACTGTATTCTAGCAACTGAACGTTCTTAACTACAGCAAGTGATACAGTAACAAGACTTTTGCTCCGACTAGGCCATCACTAATGAAGTGCAGGGAGAAATAACGAAGGGCTTAGAGATTCTTGTAGCTGTCCTCATTAGTTATGTGGTTAGGCCTATTCGTGCTTGGATTATAAAGCGTACTCTCTGCAACCAGGAGCGCAGAATGAGAGAGAGTCTGCAAGTACCTAGGTATTTGGACAGAAGTAAGAGTAGGAGACTGACTACAAGCAAGAGCCTGAGTTAATGAAATTAGCCTGATTTGTTAATAAAGCACCTGGGTGAGATTTTTGGGGCCTTAGAAGTCAGTGTCAGAAACAGGCTAAACCCAGGAGTTGCAGCTGAACTAAGTCAATCCAACTCCACAATCCTGGTTGTGACTTCCACATAATGATACACACCAGGCACACAGTGGGTCATGCAACACCAACAGTGTGTACAACTTGCAAAAAATAATAGGCTAATGTGGGCCAGAAGTAAAATGCAGCTTAACCGTAAAGCGATGACTAAAAAAATTGACTTCCTGTATGAACATCACTCTTGGGAAATATCAATTAAAGTCAGCACATGGTGAAGTCTCATTAAATTAGTAATTATTATTGGTACTGCGTGGCGAAGTTTACACCTTCATCTCCTCATCAATACGATGTAGCAGGAAGACTGGTGCTCTGCATGAGTTTGCTTTGGAACCGTTACGATGCCGTACGGGCCAGTATTCCCGTTCGTTTTTTCCATCGTGTGTGGATGTTTGGAATGGTCTTGATGGCTCNTTTTTTTCTCCACCCGCTGGGCTGGTTGCGTGGGGGTTTGTTAACCTCATGGAGTTTCTCCGTTCCTGCGTCGCCAGTCTGGTGTGATTTAATAATAATAATAATAATAATAATAATAAGAATATGGGACATTTGGTAAGTTGATAGAAATGTGGAAACAATGCACGTGGGTATTCCCAATGCAGCTGAAGGCATTGGCTGGAGTTCAAGAGAAAAATTTGTATCACCTACATAGCTAATGTCAGAGAAATAGCTGAGAAAAAATTCCAAGTACATAGTTAATAACTTCAAGCACTAATTGCCATATATAAAAATTGTTTGTCAAGTAGCTATTTCTTTGGTTGGAATTATTCCTATTTTTTTTTCTCTTTTTTCCAGTCCTATATATCCTACTAACATAATGGCCTATTGGTTCCTTCTACTGCCACCTATCTAAGTAAAATGATATGTAATAAAAAAGCTCCAAGTAATCAAGTCCCAAGACTAACATTGGTTAAAATACTGTAGTACCGGTAACTAGCCTAATACAGGCAGCTACCTAATCTACAAATAGAAACTACTACACAACACCGGGAATAAATTTCAGTGGTTGTTCAACAGCTCATCATTGCATAGTGTACCTAGGTATCATATAGGGCCTAACTAGTACTAGCTACTACACAATTCTAATTAGGGCCTACATTAATCCTACAGGAAAACCAAACTTAAGTCATGCTCTGAAAGGCTTAAGCATTGTAAAATAGCTTCAATTATTCTTCCAGTTCATTGATGTCCATAGCTATGGGTTTATATTTTAAGAGTTTAGATCAGTCGTGGTGAAGAAATTAATGAGTATAGTCTAATTCTGTTAGGCCTATACAATGTTAGATAGCAAATAAAACCTCATTGAAGCTGAAGATTATGGCAAACACAAACAACTTCAAACAATAAACCAAGCATAATTTGCAAATTGAGATTATGGCAATATCTACACGGTACCGTACCTAACCTACTCATCAAGTGTAACACTTGCCACACAAGCCAACGCCTAACACAGCGGTGGTACACAACAAGGATCTGTGTACAACAGCTGTTACTTAGCTGCCACTCAAGTAGGCCCTATATAAATTGATAAGATATCCCCATACAATATTTAATAACAATGGCACAAATCCTCCATCTGAGAGTGCAACACTTAGATTTTTTTTCAATTGGTTTCAAAGAAGTAAAAGCATCACATCACCAGTCCTAAACTTATTAATACCGTACAATTACAAAGCATTTTTTCAAGTTAGATCTATCAATTGCAGTGCATCATAATTTATACTTTCCAGCAAAAAGAGATTCAAATAAATCACATTATTACACACAGCACATGCAGATTGTAGCATGCTCAAACAAAAAAAAAATTTTTTTGTTCACACAACGAAGATAAAAATAGAGATTTGCATTAAAAAGTAAATCAACTAAATGCAGCAGCCTACAAAAAAATGTTAGCTAATGCTCAAAAGTTGAAAAAAAAACATAAGCAATCCATCATTACAAACAAGGCCTATAGCATCAAGAACATATTCCCTTCAAACATTTAGTAGGTAATCCCACACTCATGATACATTAGCTATATATTTCATTTGCCATCTGCAGTTTTCTTGGACTATCAATCACAGACAAGTACAGGAAAAACTAGGATAAATCATTCACATTATTGAAGTTGCCCCTTCCAATTCTTACTCCCAGAGTAGTACTCAGACCACAAAAATTGAAAAAAAAAAAAACTAAGGTAGAAGTAAATAAAAAAGCATTAAACTGTATTTGCCCATTTTGCCACACTAACATGAAGCCACCACAATACAGGAGCAATTCCTGACCAGAACTTATTAGCAGACAAGGGTTCATTGGAGTCCACAATGATTCCCTAAATTACCATAACTATTACATTATGGGAACCAGAACAATGCAGAAGCACACCTCCACCATGACAAATAGACTGGATAAATGGAGTCAATTTACTGGACCACCGAAACTAATTGGTGCATTATGTGAACACCAAGGCAAAGCAGCAGCACACACCCTTACCATAACTGAGTTGACATATGGAGTCAACAATTAATAAGTTAATCCCTGTTAATTAGGCAATACAATATGAACTAATAACAAGAAGCTCTATCTATATATACTCCATAGCTACATTTGTAGCTAATGGACTTCCGAGTCTAGAGACCACCGCTAAACCAATCAGTGGGGCCAAGTACTTTATCTAGAATACTATTCATAGCCTGTATAGCAGTCCATATTTCCCAAATAAAAACACATTCTATCTCCTGTTTGACCAATTGCTACGAATTTTTTATTAATGCAAAATACAAACATCCACACAAGTGTTCACGTAACCTAGAGCCCACAACTGCAGTACATCACTGCATACCAACTTGTCAAATTTCTCACATACCACATCCATTGATGAAGCATATCCTCTTTAAGACATCAGAAACTTTTACTCCTCATAACCTCAGAAACTTCAATGGAATATGTACAGTGTTTCATAGAATTTGCTGATAAATTTTTTCACACTAAAAGTGGGTGGTTTATTTAAAGTTGCAACTGAAGTAAAAAACCAAATAAATGCCAACAAAAAATCATTGAGGTATGGTACAACTTGCCAACAGGATGCACAGTCTCACAGAGAGCTAAAATGCAGACAACTTAAACTAGTTATTTGTAGCAAAACAAATACGGACTAAGCCTACCCAATTGCCGAACTAAATGCATTTCTGAACAAAGAGCTATTATTTGATAGGTTTGTGTAATAAATCTATCAAATAATAGATGTATGTTTGGAAATACATTCAGTTCAGAAATCGGGTAATTCCCCTTACACAGTTTTTAATAAAAAAAAAGCCATAAAATTTCAAATGTTTCACGAGAAAAATAACACCATCTGCGGCATCTGTAAAAAACATAAAATCAAGTCTACCAACACAAATCAATCAGAAAAACCTGTAATCAACACTAAATTTAAAAATCTACAGATAAAAAATAATTAAAATGCCAACATTAAGTACTTTCGGGTGCCAACATCAAGTACTTTCGGGACCACGGAAACAGCAAAATTCAAGTACCTAAATATCACTGCAAAAAAAAAAAAAGCTGATCAAAACAAATGAAGGCACTTCTGAAAATAAAAAATTAATGTACTAAATAAATCGTATTAGCTGAAAGCTTGAAGCAACCAACACTGCGATAAAGCTGTAAATCCTGGCAGGCGCTTGTCAAGATCTTTCTTTAAACGATCTCAGTCCGCCAAGGACGGAGTTGGAAATCAGGTTTAGGAGACTACTGCAGCTTAGGAATTTGTAAAAGCTACATTAACTTCAACAGATACAATACATGATACTTTGCGTGATGAAACAGTACTTACATCACTCATGTTTGTAGATCAGAGGATGTCGGACGGTAGTTAGGCAAAATGCAGGTGTAATCGGTACAATATCCAGGACTATTCAGGCACCACAGTAATATTTTCACAATATGTAC
>LQNS02276498.1:20367924-20398475 GCA_001587735.2 Parhyale hawaiensis
ACTGAGCATCACCCTTCGCCCCTCCCACTGTGGCCTGTGACCTGCCACGCCATTGGCTGCCTTGAGACTGTACTTGCTGAAAGGTTCAGGAAAAAAAAATTCGCCCCCGGGACAAGCTGTTAGACGCAACTCTATATTTTTGGCATCTTCTCTGCATGGATCGGACAGATCCGGTTAGAAAACTTTATTTCAACTATTCAAAAGTTACATATTACGATACATTGAGTTCTGTATCCAGATATGCCGAGTAATTATCCAAACTATTGGGCTGCATGAGCCTGCGTAAATAATTTATTGAAGGGCTATACCGAACGGACCAATTTGGTGACGTCCAAACCCAGGCCTGTGCTTTATAGGAGGCCTTGCCCAAAGTCCATCATTTGGCTGTCTTTCCTACTGATAATGGATCTTCAAAGTTTAAATTCACTGTAGGTGCCTATAGTCCTGTCAGTAAGCTTATTTTAGGCTTTCCGAAAAGCATCATTTTAAGGTAGCCATTATTATTATAGTCATAAAGTTTTGAAGCCAAGACAGCCTGTACCATAGAAAAAAAGGACCCTACTAATAACCGAAAACGAATTCGATCATAGTTAAAATTTAAGTAAAAGTATCGGACATTAATTTAGCAAAGAACATACCATGCCACAGCTTAGGGAGTTCCGCTGTGCCACGTCTCGTGCTTTGACTCGATTTTCAAAACTCTGTGGATAACGTTTCGGCTATATTCTCTTATTGATAGGAAGTGATTCCTATGCCAAAGATCATTGAGGGGATCTAGGGCATTTTTCTATCTATCCGGAGGCACGACATCACGACATGCGCTAATATCCCTACAGATACAGATAAAAATTGGATAAGTTGTTTGATGTTACATCAGATGGTTTTTCATAAGTATCTTGGTGAGTATAAGGACGTGAATTGCTAGACTCTTGGAGGTCTAAAATTAAAGTTACTATTTTCATCAGTACCAATAGCTTTCAAGAGTAGTATTCTTATACAGCCATGATGAGCACCTCTGCTGTGCTCTTTGGAACCATGCGTTACATCGAAAACTTCAAATGCGTTTCAAGTTATATCTTGCTAGATATTCTAAATTTTTTGTCTGAAAAAGTAGTTTAGATTTTAGGGACTGCGAAAAGTCTGCGTCATTGCTTCAGATTAAGGAAAGCAGCCGAAGCCCTTGACGAACCTACCTAACGCAACGAAATATGATGCGGTCGACGTCTCCGGTCAAGACAAGGTCAAGTCAACTTTGACTGATCCCTCGACTGGGAAACCCGCACGCACTGCAGATAGAGAGCAACTGGCCCCAGATAAGAGAGAACAGTTGCAGGCGACACTGCTCGTTAAGAACTATGGTGCCGTAGTTGAAGGTTCAACGACTGGCGTCCCGTCCCCTTCCTTACCTGGGAAGGTAAGTGCCCCCACGTAGCTGCGCACACCAAGCAAGTTTACAGACTCGGCGCATCAGGCAGTCCAAATTCGCCCACCAAGCTTGGGGCTCGTTCCGGGCTCCTTTAGCGCAACTGTGCAGCACGTTAGGCCTGCTGCTACCAAATCAATTATTCTAAGGCCAATTTAAAGCCGGGTTACCACGTACGACTTCCATCGATGCTATCAGCATGGGGCCAACTCTCAGATTACGTAGCCGCGCCACATATTCCGATGTCACACGCAAGTCAAAAGAACGACTATCGCCATCTTTTCGTCCGGATGTGTTGATATGCCCATTTA
This sequence comes from Parhyale hawaiensis, assembly GCA_001587735.2. NCBI lineage: Eukaryota > Metazoa > Arthropoda > Malacostraca > Amphipoda > Hyalidae > Parhyale > Parhyale hawaiensis. The sequence continues at coordinate 20,369,659 of LQNS02276498.1, forward strand.
AATAGCACACACTTGCTAGGAATTTTGAGTTACAAATCCCTCCGGACATAATGAGATGTCCGATAGTGAACTAACGGCACTTGCGCCCAAACTGCGCTGATGGTTAACATTTTTACACCTTCTCATGGCAAACTCAAAAGCTGTGTTTACGAGAGTTCAACATAACGTCTGGACAAAAAAATGGCGATACTCGTTCTTTTGACTAGCGTGTGTCATCGCCAATATTGCTTCAACTTGCGCATAAGTGAACTCTTGACAATAATAAAAATCTGAAAATCTCTGTCAGCGCTGCAATTTTTGTCCCAAAAAAAGTGCCAATGGCAGTGTGCTTGTAACTAACTTGACCCATTCTGAGCAGATTAATATCTGTTAAGATTTTTGTTTTAGCAGTGTTTGGGCTTTGATCAAACGCTTGTAGTTAAAGTCACGGTCACGGCAACGTCAGCGGATTAGTTGAGTTGACTCTATGCTGATAGCGCCGATGAAACTCGTGCGGGCGAGTCTGACGTAAGACAGGTATGCTGATAGCGCCGATGAAAGTCGTGCGGGCGAGTCTGACGTAAGACAGGTATGCTGATAGCGCCGATGAAAGTCGTGCGGGCGAGTCTGACGTAAGACAGGTAATATAAACGAGCGCATTTTAACGTATGCATCGTGAGATTTTACGAAGAAGTGACTTGTGGAGTCTACTCCAGTATTATGGAGAGGTTAAACAAAATTAATTTTCTCTTAATAAATGCCATTTTTTGTTATCTCTATTAATATTGTGCGCGAAGTGCACAATCGCAGCCCCCGCTTGTGGAAAAGTGCATCCTCATTTTCTCAAATTATTGAGCCTCGTGTTGGTTCCTGTGCGACTGCGTGACACTTTTGAGAAGATCAGCTGTGACAAGAAACTGTCGCGACAGTAATACAAGATTGACAGCACCGTAAGCTGAATATTTACTTTGCTAGGGCAACTTTTGAATGTTGCTGGTCCATTCTCCTGCTGATGAAGATTGAAACTTTGTAACATTCAGCGATGGGACTCAATCTTAACTCTCATGAAAAGAAATATATATATATATATATATATATATATCACGGAAACGCAAAGACTGTTCTTTCTTGAGCCAATATCCTTTCATTAAAGAATTCAATCCTTCGTTGTTCTTTAAAGCCAATGAATATAATTGTACCGAAGTTCGAATTGTAAGCAATTTATTCAAATTTAGGGGAAAAAATTAATTTGATCAGTCATCTGCTACAGTTGGCCTGCGTTCGCCACGTAGAGCGCTCCATCACTCCAAATTAAGTATTACTACTGGTCGATATTTCGACGGATTACGGGTCTTCGTAGTTTCATTGCATGTAGCAGGCGACGAACGTAGGGTTAACTCAGAGTTCGTTTTCACAGACAGACGTTGAAAGTTAGATTGAGACCAGGATTCTTACTGTGATAAAAGCATTCGGGTCCATTTTACCAGAAGTTTAAAGTTTTTTTTTTAGTAAATTTTCTGTTTGAAATTGTTCTAGTGAGATAACCTACTGGAATACTAGTGATATTGATTTTTTAATTGACATTACAAATTGAAATCGTTTAGCAGTTCATTTCTTTATTTTTCCATCCTTTATTCGATTTTTTAAGTTGCTTTTTCCCCTTAGATTTCTGTATTGCAACAAAATGCAAGAGCTTACGATTCGTGGATCGATGCCTAGAGTTATAGTTTGACAATTTATCAAAGTAGTCCGGCCGTGGTCAAATTCCTCTATAGATTTGACAATTCTATGGACATTTCTCAGATCTGTTCGGCCCATATTTTGGCCCCGCCCACACCCTGTATTTAGAGAAATCTCAGAAATGCTCACAGAATTGGAAACACCATAGAGCAATTTGACCACGACCGAACTGCATTGTTAAAATGGTCAGACTAAATGTTTCATGATGTTTACTAGATATATAATTTTATGTCAGTTAAGCAATCATGTAATACCAATGTTTCAACATCCCTAGACACTACTAGTATGATTCAGGAGAGGAAAAGGAAGGGCGTTCCCACCAAGGCCCAACACGCATGGGAACAGCAAGTCGGGAAAGACGAGGAAGAACAGAGAAAACTATTAGTAGGATTGAAGGCGTAGCTAAGGTAGCTTATGGATTAGTTAATCTCTGTAACATATGATGAGCAAACCTACCTATAACTAACCCATCGAATGTCCCTAGAGCACTTGTTTAAATAAAGTTACATTCGCGATAAGAAGTTTCTCGACTTTTCAGCGTTAGTTTTGTGTCCAATCGTTTGCATATAAACGTTATAGGAAGCTGTGAATGCAGATAGAAGCTTCTTAACTTTTCAATCATCTGCTTCACTCAATCGTACCTGACCACGTAAGCGTGGGCAATTACACGTTCCTCAGATTCATGCTGCACCCGTATTACCTGACCAAGTTTTTAAATGGAAGCTCCACAAGCAATAAGTAGTTTCTCAACTGCATCTTGGACCCACCTTGCCAAACCAAATTTTATATACCAACTTCATTATCTGCTTCGCCCCAGCTTACCTAACCCCGTATTTAGAAAAATACACACGCAGTGAGAGGTTTCTCAAGTTCTTTCTGTCCTCCCCATCGTCCCAGTTTGGCAACGCTGTTGCAATTCCGTATACCAGGCGGAGAGCCGAGATCATGTATGCACCACACACCTCTGCGTCATCCATCCTCTGAGCCGGCAAGGTTCGACCGGTTCTCAGTATGTCCTTGGAACGCTCCCTGCTACTCTATCATAGTCTATCTTTATTGTAGTCGGTAGCTGCGGCTCCCGCACCGATCCTCAGCCGGCACAAGAATGCAGTACCACAGTTCTATGAATTACGTATAATAATTAACTTTTCTAAGTGAATAAATAAATTTAGCGTTGGCTTCGCATAATTGGATCGCGTTACAGGTTCAACGTCAAGTACTCACGTGCGTAATTCATCTCAACGCGCTCACTCATCCGCGTGTCCTAGTGTTTTGTAACGCACGCCACAAAAATTTATGAAAATGTTAACCGTCAACTCAATTTTCTCTGTAACTATCACTAGGCAAGTTACGGAAATCCCATTAAATTAGAGTGAAATAAAACTCAAGAAACTGTGTGCTTGTTTGCTCTTTATGGGGAGCAGTAACACTTGCGGTCAAGTGGATATGCGAACGCCTTGATATTGATTACATGTAAACTCGCGCTTAGTCGTAGCCCGATTTGTTTTGCAACTGCATGCAAAACACTTCATTTTGCGGAGAAGGTTGCGTTTTCGGCTGTTTCAAGAGGAATCGAATTTGGGTTAACGCCTAACCAAATTTAAGGTGGAGACACCAATGCTCTTTGCTGAAGTTCCAGACAAGCTAATATTTATAAACTTAGCTCAAATCAACCACATTGTGCCAATTGGCCGGCTTATATAACTATCGAAAAACTCACCCTAAATCCGATCACTTACCTCAGGAAGCAAAGAGCGTTGCATTCTTTGCTTCCTGACTTACCTGATCTTTTTTACCCCAAATTCGTCGCGCTGTCGTGTCCCTGTGTCGGGTACTCATGGCATCCGGTGTACCAACATAAATGGATCTCTCTGTATGCGATTGAGTAATTCGCTAATTTCAGCAAGGAATGGTTTCATTTTCTATCATTTGAAAAAGGAAAGAAAACCGAATGACAAAGAGCTCGGAAAATATCTTAAATTCTCTTTTCTCTCTTTTTGCAACCGAAAATACTTGAAGCCGTGAAGCCAAATGAACGAAAAATGAGAATATTGGCTGTTTTTATTTGCATAAGATAGGGATGAGCACGACAGTAGAAATGCGTCAAGTTTCGAATGAAATATTAAAATACTGTAAACTAAACTTTTAAATTTATCGTCCCTTAAAGGAGTGATAGAGAAATTTTTTGTTGATTTTCATAAATGTATCAACTGTATAATGTTCATTATTTTTGCTTGTCATTTATTATAAATTCAGTTATTATAAATTACTTTTTAGTTTGACCTGTAGACACGTGACCAAGTGACTAACAATACCTTGTCGTAAGAACTAAAACAAAAGCGGAAGACGGCTTATTATAGCTACAGAACTCCGACAAACTTTGTTTGTATTATTTTAAATAATGGAAGTTTGAAGCGTGCTGCAGCGACACGCGTCATATATACGCCAGCGTTGCTCCGTGTTTATCTCTCGCGTGCGAAACGAAGAGAGGTGATAATGTTTTCGTTGAAGATTTAAGTATATGTATATATATGTATTTTTCTATCCACTCAAAAAGAGGGAGAAGGAGTTGAGCGAAGTTCAATTTATTTTTGTTTTGCAGGGAGTCTGGTGGGTTGACCTACATATAAAAATGTCAAAAACTCAAGAGTAAGCTGGCCATCAAGAATGACTCCGTTGAAATATGTCTCCTCCCCCCCCCCGCGGGTGATGGTCTTACGCCTGGAGGCGTTCCAGTTCTATGTATCTCTGTCTGTGACTGACGTGTTGAGCGTTCATAATAGCGAGTTATTCGAATACGTGTAATGTTCAAATTTAGCTCCGATTATCTGCATTTCTATAACTCGCAACTTTCAATTAGTACATTTTCTGTACAACTTTATCCTTACGCCTAATCCCTGTACATTCCAGCTCCCTGCATTTTTCAAAAGCCCTGGTATGCTTCATTTAATGTACAAACAAGAAGTCGTAACCACATCTGTGACAACAACACAGAACAAACACTTAAGCGTAAGTCATCTGACTGCAATCAGTGTACTAAGATCTTATATTTTTCATTGCATTTGTTAAAATACGGCAATGATTTGCGTAATTACCCGATCTCGTAGCAATTTCTATCAATTTAAAATTTGCTTCACGAGATTTCATGCTTCGTACGTTTGCTGAACCGAGATTGCATTATGAAATTAGTTTTGCTTGTCGAAGCGCATTTGGATGCCTAATGTCGAAACTCATATAATTTCAGGTAATAGATGAAATATCAGACCAAGTCTTACACGCAGTGTACTAAAAATATTCCAGTAGGTAGCATTTTTAGTGGTTCTCCTCGCAGAATATAATTTAGCTCACTATTGTGTAAATAAAATAAAAGTGGTGGCAGATCATCTACAAGTGCCGTGTATGTTGCAAGGAGGATTAATAGACCTCCTTGTTACAATGCTGTACCAGTGAATGGCAAAGCCAAGCCACAATACAAGGCCTCGGGTGGAACGGATGTACTCCACCTGCTCTCCGGTGTTGCAGGTCGCAGGCAATACTCCACCGTCGTGTGTACTATCACCGACGTTCCCATGCCAACTTAACCGACATTACTCCCACACTCGGTCGTTAAACCCCTGAACCCGTCTGATAACCCCTGTGTCGAAACGTCGATTCTATCCCTGGCAGTCTATTTCTAGGTCATATCAAAAGCGCCACTTTCGTTAACTTTACTTCACTGTCTGGAAAAGGCTAAAAAATGTACGTTTAATAGTTTAAAACCTTGGAAAGGTTGGCTAACATGTTACTTCACTCACTGGGAGCTCTTTAAACCGGAAAGTTCTGATAATCATTTGCTTTCCAGTCAAAAGTTCACGACTTCCTTTAAAATATGTAAATTCTCTCAATGTAGTCTGGTACTAAAAGCTGCCAATGAGTAAAAGTATATTAGTAGGTTCTATTTCCTGCATGAAAAGATTTTGGCAACGATTATAACGTTACAACCGTGAGAAACGTTAAATTTTGTTCAGTTTTTCTTCGAGATCGATATAAGTAGAGTACGAAAGTTTCATTCAATGAGCTAGATTGCAGTAAGCTAAGTTAATCACCTAACACACTGAAAATTAACAAAATTATCCATGCCATTAATTATATTTATTGGCACTATATGGCACGAAATGATGACGACATATGACGTATAGCAGTGGTGCCAATTTAGAGGGCTTACGAGAAATTTTAAAAAGTTTTGCTTGATAGGATAGGTTAATCTACAGAAGGTATTTAAACTTTCATTCGTGAGAGTTTTGACGTTTTTCTGCAAGATTAAATAAAGAAAAGGGAAAACTAATTTCATTTCACTTTTAAAAAACTGTTAGAAAAGTGGAACTTACTAGATATCTAAAGTTGCGAAATGGTGATAATATTCCCGCAATGATTGAAAACGTCTCATACTATCTTACCTTCTATGCCATTTCTGCTACTATTTCGTAAATGAAATGGCCAAGAGCAGCTTCTGTAGAGCAAGATGTGGCACGCCGGCGTTTCAATGGGGGTTCAGGGTAAGTGCGACGGAGACGTAGGGTAACTATGGCGGGGGTGTAGGGGGTAATGAAGGCGGGTGTGGCGGTGTGGCGGCAGCCTCGGCGCCTGTGGTGAGGCAGCTGTCGTTGAGTGTGGACGTGTGCCTCTGCTTCTTTTATATCGAACAGCCACATTAAGAGTAGTGTGGAAATGTGCTTGTAGCAATTAGCTGCGGCGGTTCCCGTCGATTGTAAACTATTCTAAGATAATATCGATCGTCTTCGTTAAGTGATTGCACGTGTGTGTGTGCTGCTGTGTTCTTTCACATGTATAACACTTTTATAATGACACCACGGACTTATCAGGACCTATAACATGGCTAATGTGGACGTAAAACGGATTGATGGCAGGCTGTAGGAGACTAGATGTTTGTACTCACTACATTCTACAGTTTCATCATGTAAAGTACCACGTATTGCATCTGTTGAAGTTAATGTAGCTTTTACAGATTCCTAAGTTGCAGTAGTCTCCTAAACCTGATTCCCAACTCCGTCCTTGGCGGAGTGAGATCGTTTAAAGAAAGATCTTGACAGGCGTTTGCCAGGATCTAGCCTACAGCTTTATTGCAGTGTTGGTCGCTTCAGTCTTTCAGCTTATACGATTTATTTAGTACATTAATTTTTTATTTTCAGAAGTGTCTTCATTTATTTTGATCAGCTTATTTTTGCAGTGATATTTAGGTACTTGTAGCCTATTTTGCTGCTTCCGTGGTCCCGAAAGTAGGTACTTGATGTTGGCATTTTGATTTTTTTTTTGTCTGTAGAATTTTACAGGTTTTTCTGATTGATTTGTGTTGGTTGACTTGATTTTATTTTTTTTTTACAGATGCCGCAGATGGTGTTATTTTTCTCGTGAAACATTTGAGATTTTCCTGCTTTTTGTTGAGAACTGTATTTGTTTTCCAACAGATAACTAGTTTCATTTGTCTGCATTGTAGCTCTGTGTGAGACTGTGCATCCTGTTGGCAAGTTGTACCGTACCTCAATGATTTTTTGTTGGCATATGTTTGGTTTTTTTTGCTTCAGTTGCAACTTTAAATAAACCACCGTTTGTAGTGTGAAAAAAATTTATCAGCAAATTCTATGAAGCACTTTATTCAGTTATTCCATTGAATTTTCTGAGTTTATGAAGAGGAAAAGTCTCTGATGTCTTTCAGGATATTCATCAATTGCTGTGGCATGTGTGGAATTTGACAGAGTGGCATGCAGTTGTGGGTTCCAGGTTATATGAACAATTGTGTGGATTTTTGTATTTTCCATTAATAATAAATTCATAGCAATTATTCAAACAGGAGATAGAATGTGTTTTTGCTTGAAAAATATGGACTGCCATACAGGCTGTGAATAGTTTTCTAGATAAAGCACTTGGACCCACTGTTTGGTCTGGCAGTGGTCTCTAGACTCAGAAAAAATTAGCTACAAATGTAGCTGTAGAGGATAGATAGCTTCTTGTTATTCTCATATTGTATTGCCTAGCTAGTGTTATGTCTCAATTACCGAATGCCTTTCTATTACCAAACGCAATAAGATTCCTATCTATACTCGATAATAGATGGGCATTCGGTAATTGAGACATTACCCTAACAGGGATTAACTTATTAATTGTTGACTCCATATGTCAACTGGGTCATTATGGTAAGGGCGTGTGCTGCTGCTGATTTGCCTTGGTTCACATAGTGCACCAATTAGGTTCTGTGGTCCAGTAAATTGACTCCATTTATCCAGTCTATTTGTCATGGTGAAGGTGTGCTTCTGCATTGTTCTGGTTCCCCATAATGTAATACAGTAGTTACGGTAGTTTAGGGAATCATTGTTGGCTCCTTTGAGCCTCTGTCTGCTAATAAGTTCTGGTCAGGAATTGCTCCTGTGTTGTGGTGGCTTCATGTTAGTGTGGCTAATACAGTTGAATGCTTTTTTTTTTTATCTAGGTATAGTACCTGTTTTTTTTTTTCAATTTTTGTGGTCTGGGTACTTTGGGAGTAAGAATTGAAAGGGGCAACTTTAATAACGAGAATGATTTATCCTAGTTTTTTCTGTATTGGTTTGTGATTGATAGTCTGAGAAAACTGAAGATGGCAAATGAAATATATAATGTATTGTCAGTGTGGGTCACCTACTAAATTTTTAATGGGAATATTTTCTTGATGCTAGTTTGTAATGATGGATTGGTTAGTTTTTTTTAACTTTTGAGCATTTGCTAACAATTTTTGTATGCTGTTGCATTTAGTTGATTTACTTTTAAATGCAAATCCCTATTTTTCATCTTTTTTCATCTTCATTGTGTGAACAAATTTTTTTTGTTTGAGCATGCTACAATCTGCATGTGCTGTGTGTAATAATGTGATTTGTTTGAATCTCTTTTTGCTGGAAAGTATAAATTATGATGCACTGCAATTAATAGATCTAACTTGGAAAAAAAAATGCTTTGTAATTGTACGGTATTAGCTAATAAGTTTAGGGATGGTGCTGCTTTTACTTCTTTGAAACCAATTAAAAAAAAATCTGTGTTGCTCTCTCAGATGGAGGGTTTGTGCCATTGTTATTAAATATTGTATGGGGATATCTTATCAATTTATATAGGGCCTACATGAGTGGCAGCAAAGTAACAGCTGTTGTACACAGATCCTTGTTTTGTACCACTGCTGTGTTTTGTGTTGGTTTGTGTGGCAAGTATTACACTTGATGAGTAGGTACGGTACCGTGTAGATATTGCCATAAGCTCAATTTGCAAATCATGCTTTGTTTATTGTTTTTAGTTGTTTGCGTTTGCCATAATCTTCAGCTTCAACGAGGTTTTATTTGCTATCTAATATTGTATAGGCCTAATAGAATTAGACTCTTCCTACTTATTACTTCACCACGACTGATCTAAACTCTTAAAATTTAAAATATAAACCTATAGCTATGGACATCAATGAACTGGAAGAATAATTGAAGCCATTTTAAAATGCTTTGGCCCTTCACAACATGACTTAATTTTGGTTTTCTTGTTGGAATATAGCTAGGGCTAGTAGCTACTAGCTATACGTTACCTAGGTGCACTAGCTATGCAATGACGAGTTGTTGAAATCACTGGAATTTATTCTCGGTGTTGTGTTGAAGTTCTTATTCGTAAATTGGGTAGCTGCCTGTATAAAAAATTTTGCGTTCTGAATTTTACGATGTAGCTAGGCTACGCTAGCTACAGTATTTTTGCCAATGTCATTCTTGAGACTTGATTACTTGGAGCTTTTTTATTGCATATCATTTTACTTAGATTAGATAGGCAGCAGTAGATGGAACCAACAGGCCCATTCCCAAAGAGACACCAAAACTTACGCTCCGGCCCTCTATGAGCTATTGCCATTATGTTAATAGGATATAATTATAGAACTCGAGAAAAGAAAAGAAATAGTAAGAATCAAAGCTAAAGAAATACTTTACAAATATTTTTATATATGACAATTAGTGCTTGAAGTTATTAACTATCTATGTACTTGGAATTTTTTCTCAGCTATTTCTCTGACATTATGTGGTAGATATAATTTTTTCTTAACTCCAGCCAATGCCTTCAGTTGCATTGGCAATACCCACGTGCATGGGTTCCACATTTCTATCAACTTCCCGTAGCCTATGTCCCATATTCTTCCTGCTACGTCGTTTTGGTGTGGAGATGAAAGTGTGAACTTCACCATGCAGTAACAATAATAGTGACTAATTTAACAAGACTTCACCATGTGCTGACTTTATTTGATATTTTTAAGAGTGATGTTCATACGGGAAGTCAATTTTTTTTATTCATCACTTTGGGGTTAAGCCCTTCATTTAACTTTCTGGCCCACATTATTATTTTATTGCCAGTTGTACACAACGTTGGTGTTGCATGACCCACTGTGTGCCTGGTGTGTATCATTTTGTGGAAGTCACAACCAGGGTTGTGGAGTGGGATTGACTAAGTTCAGCTGCAACTCCTGGGTTTAGCCCGTTTCTGACGCTGACACCTAAGGCCCCAAAAATGTCACTCGGACGCTTTGTTAACAAAACAGGCTAATTTCATTAACTCGCTCCTGCATGTAGTCAGTCTCCTACTTCTGCCCAAATACTTGTAGACTCTCTCTCATTCTGCGCTCCTGGTTGCAGAAAGAACGCTTTATAATCCAGGCACGAATAGGCCTAACCACATATCTAATGAGGACGACTACAAGAATCTTAAGCCCTTCGTTATTTCTCCCTTCACTTCATTAGGGATGGGCTAGCCGGAGCGTAAGTCTTGTCTCTGTATCACTTGCTGTAGTTAAAAACTTTCATTTTCTAGAATATATACAGTACATATAGGCTAGTGAAGCCTGCATTAGTGACGCTCCTGCAATTTGTGAAGTAAATGTGAAGGATTCTTTATGGGAAGACCGATGCTCATTTTTAACCCGGACCCTTCATTGCACCTTGTATACCTACATAGTATGTGGCCTTACTATTATGTTTTGGGTAATGTTAGTTGACGTTAGGATTGATTGGGTTCAGCTAGAATAGGTGCCTAACCTGGCAGAATGTAAGGTAGGGCCTAGGCCACATAAGTGCTATCCCTGCACCCTGCCATGTAGTCATCTCATGAACACAATGCAGCTCAAGATTCAGCAATTATGCGGTCCAGTAATCAGAAGCTCACTAACAAGTTTGCCTCCTCCCGTCACAACACTCGTGTTTGTTTTGATCCTTTGTTATGAGTGGGATCTGCCCTGCTACCTGGCTTGTGCCATCTTAGCTCTCAGCTTTGTGGCTGCGGTCGCCGCGGTGAAATTGGACGCCTAGTCGCCACACCGAAGTTAGAGGTTGCGTTAAAAATCGGCTTCAAAAAGACTGCAAATATTTACGTTCTTTCATATCTTGTTCATGATAGCTATGTGAATTTTATTAAGGCACAAGGCAAGCATACCGTAGCCCTTCAATGCATGATTTAATCGTGACACTGCCGTAGGAATAACACTATCTGGTACGTAACGTGTCGGGCTCGCAGTGCATTTAAGGGTTAATTCTAGTGCATGAAAATTCGGTCATGCAGCAAGGTTGAAGTTTGGGGCCACCCTTACCGCAACGGATCTCCGCGTCGCACTAAAAACTAATAAAATTCCGAAAACTAAACTAAAGCTATTGCAACAAAATGCAAGAGCTTAAGATTCGTGGATCAGTGCCTAGAGTTATAGTTTGACAATTTTATCAAGGTAGTTCAGCCGTGGTGAAATTCCTCTATAGATTTGACAATTCAATGGTTCATAGTAAAAGCCAAAATTCAGATCATAAGCTGGGTTTTCATTCATTCTCCATAGACTTATTAATTGTTCCGGCATATAGCTTATACTGTGCGATAGTCTCTCCTTACGTTCTCGAGGTCACTTTCTATATCTTGACTCGGAGAATAAAGCTGTTTTCTTTACGGCAAAAGAATTGTTTCATCTGGAGAGGTTTTGTTGTCTTTGAATGTAGCTTAAATTAGCCTACCATCAGCTCGTCCGAAGTATTGGTGGTTGTAGTCTGCATATTTGTAGACTTTCTTGTTTGGTCAGTGTAAGACTGCAGCGTCAGGCTTATATAAATGCCGTGATTATAACTGCATGGGTTTTTAATATTTTTGGCATGCCATGTGTCCCTTCCTTTGTTTTTCTTAACCCTTCCAGTAGACAAAAAAAATTGGCAGTACAATCGAAATTTCAACGCTAAGACGTTCTTGCCGTACGGGGAAGGCTTTACCGACGAAGTAAACAGTGTCTTATTTGAATATTCGATTAGCCTAGTTCTTCTTTGACTAGCTTCTGTAAGATTTGGGCAATACGCGTAGTACGAACCAAAAGCCCTTTCCCAAATAGTCCTATTAGTCGAAGCCCACATCAGGTTCACTGGGAGCTGTTGCCAATTTGTCTATACGTAGGGAGTGCAATTCCGCGGTGTTCGACGGGCCAAATATATTAATCGTGTATGACGAGCGCTCGTCCGTTCAGGGTTAAGCTGATCTAACTCAGGCTCTGCTACATCGCAGCAAGAGCTCTTCCTCATGTAGGAAGTAAAATGAAAGAAAAAAGAAAGAACGAACCCGTAGCTGGAGTCTGAGTAAGGAAGAGTAAATTGCCATGCATGATGGGTACCGAATAATGCTATTTGTACTAAGAAGCCATGTTCACCTATAACACCTGTGCTCTGCTCACGCGAGAAGAAAGGTAGCTAGCTGGCAGTCCGTGCGTCCTGTATGTACCGTACGGGGCCCAGGTGCAAGAGTTTCCCATGTAAAATTGTGTACTATGTAGCTACCTACTGACTATACTAAGCTCCCGCTAAAACCCATATCGGGAAATCTCAGTTTATGGAGACAAGTTAGAGAAGTTTTAATTGTGATCTAAATTGTTATAGTCTATACTGAGAAGATTAATACATATTTTGTCCTAGTACCTACAGTACTTCGCTTTTATGACCGAAACTTTATGTTGCTCCTGTGGTATCCAGTGTCACGTTTGTATATGCTCATTCATAATTTGTCAGAGATACGCAGTATATATGAGACGGACTACGTATGTTAACTGCGTCGTGTATCCAGAACTCTTCAACTATAAGAGTAGGATAGTATTTATTTTTTAGCTATTGAATTTTTCCATTATACAGGTATGAAAAAACTGACAACCGTGCCGACTATACTGTTAGCTAATTTTTTCATGGCTAAGTTCACTAGTCGCTACGAACCTGCAGTTCTGGGAGTAGTTCTGTAGTTCTAATGCTGAAACTGAAGGTGCTGAAGTCGTCGAGTGGGCCACGAGTAGCGCGCTCGCGAGACTCTTTCGAGTTTTTTTTTCTTTCTTTCTTTCTTTCTTTCTTTCTTTCTTTCTTCAGATGCGAGACTTGGCACGCGCGTAGGAACAGTGTGTGTGTGTGTGCATCAGCTGCCTACCTCATGCGGTACTGGTCTACGGGGTACATTTCTATTGCATTCTACTGTGTTGTACGGAGACGTTGCATTTGGCCCTGTGTTGCTCTACCTAAACTCTTTCGCTACATGCAGCTGTTCTTTTTTTTGATATTGACATGCATGTTACCTCGTGTATCTGTGACATGCTGTATGTTCATTTCATCCCTTGTTTTTAATTGCAGGGAGTGCTTTGGACGGGAAGGTTTATTAAATAGATATACCTGCCAATTAACCTCATGAACGTCTCTTGCTCTGGTTGCATCTGGGTGCCATTCATTAATTTCCGAGATTGTGCTTGTGCTCCTACTTTGTTTTTTGCTATCTTTATTGTCTTTCTGCTTCCCCCATTTACTGTTGCGCTGTACGGCGTTCTCTCTGTCGTGAAATTACAGAACAAAACGGGTTGGTCAGTTACCTACTTGCTTAGTATCTCACGGTGTGGTTCCTGTTGTTTGTAAGAAAATCTTTGTTTATATCAAAGAATTCAAGAGCCTCCTCTATTTTCCAATAGTTGCATTTTTTTTATGGTTCTGAACTTCAGACTTTTATTTTGGAATAATCGTCGCAAAAGTTGCGGCTTTCTAAGACCATGTTTCCGTGTAATTGAATATTTATTTTTTCTGAACTGTTGAGAGAGAACAGTGTTTCCTGCTGAAATCGTTGATAAGGCCATTTCTTTTGTTTAGGACCTATTGAGAAGATAGGTATTGTGCAATACGTCACTCAATTTCCTAACCGTTGTAATTCAATGTCCTGTGTTCTAAGATTCATCTAGTGTCCAATATTTTTTCTAAGTGGTAATGAGAACCGCATACTTTGCCTTTGCCAGTTTCTTGTCAAGACCACGACTGCATTTCCTCAATGGAAGAAGCGCTCTTGCATGTGCACACTTTCTTTCACTCATTGTCTCTCTGCTCCACTTACGCTAGCGTCAGCGCCTCTGTCCAATTTTCTCGCGGCTGCTGCCATTTCTTTCGTTGTATTTTCGTCGCTAGTAACAGCTAATGTACCGGGACTGTACGTTCTCCCTGCTGGCGCGGTATTGCTAGAGACCAGCAACAATTGTTGATTTTCCAAACCACCAAGCGTTGATTCCCTCTCAGGAATTTCTGACCGTGTTTTCACTAGCCAGCCTATAGTTTAGCGAGGCTTTGTGTGCGTTGACGAAGCTTAAGCTGAATTATTAGCCTACTAGTGGACCCGTGCGTGAAAAATTCACGCAATGCCTAATGCCTCTAGGCCGGTACGGAATCTCCTCTTCTCTTATTTGTTTCTTAATTTTCTTTTTCTTCATTGATCCTTTGTCGTGCTCTCATCCTTAGGTCTTCTATATAGACAGGCAGAAGTAACATCTTGAGTAAAACACTCCAACAAACTTAAACAAAATGACAGCTTATAGCCTATACAATGTGTTTACTCCGTAGCAAAGATACCGTTGATACCGTCTTCCACCTCAAATATCTGTTTCATTTGAGGTGCTCAAATTTTGACCTATGAAGAGAAAACTGCTTTGTCAGAGGAAAACAGTAAGCTAGAAGACATAATTGTCTACTGCCCGTGAAAACTTATGTTTCGTCGGTTTCGTTGACAATTGCATCAAAGTGGGAAGAAAAGCTCATGCACCGAAATCATCTGTGGGAAGAAAGTTAAGAAACTACGAATCAAGAAGCATGAGAGTGCCAACGGAAGCTTCAGATATCTTCAGGGCTACGATTTCAACTTCGGCAATGCAAGAAGTGTATTCAGACATAAGGTCGCCCTATACTTTGCCGTAGATTCGATGTATGGAGAAGCTAATACTCGTACAAATCAGACTAAGCCTGCGATGTCTTCATTGTTGGAATTTCAACTGTCCCTGCTTAAAATACGTTTGCCATCTTCTGCAACCCGGCCTATTTTCTGCCTATCACTTTCAATGGAGCTTGAGAGGACAACAAGAACCTCCAACCTGGGCTAAATTTCGCCTATCTATTTCGTTAAGAGCGTGACACCGAACATATAAATATATTTATAAACACACCACGGTCATTCTTAGTATTAGATAGCCCCAAAGAAGATATTTTCTGCGAACGGAATTAATTTCCTGCAAGAACAGACCATCCGCAGTGAATTTTACTAGTTGAAAGGTAATAATGTATGTACTATGATATTGATATTATCACTCTTAATGTTCGGTTCATTATTGCTTGAAAGAGAAAGATGCCCTATCGTCCAGATGAAGAAAGCCCAAAATCTAGATATTTTTTCAGAAATAGGCTATGCCTAACCTGTAGATCCTCGCTAGGAAGGTGTATATATCTGTATTCTAAATGCTAATTAAGAAAAGTCATGAAGAAACTTGTTTTCATTAGCTACTGCTTGATACTCGGTTCTTTCGAGTCGTACATGGACATTTGAATCGAAATTTTTTGGACTTGTGTGTAATAGAAAAATGACTTGCATTGCCCAGCTACTCGCGCATTATATAATTATCGGATCTAATCTTGTATTAGCATTCTTTTCGGTGGTCTCCGGGTTGAAGTTTCTCGATAAGAATTTCTATTGTAATTGCTTGATTGGAACGATCAAAAAGTCTTTTGCTTCCGATCGAAAATATTTGCCGTTGCCATTTCAACCGTCAAATTTATCAGTCAGAACGTTGTGATCATTTGCGACGAAGAAAAAGTTAGCGCGTTTTATTTTTTACTCTCCTACTTTTCATGGACGTCTCCATTGACTCAAAGATTCCCAGGAAGCATTTTTTTAAAGCTTTTTCAGCGATCTTTGGCTTTTCGCTGCCTGGAAAGGGGTCCGTCTGATTGCTCACTCGCTCGTGTTTGTTTAGCGAAACGATATTTTTATAGATAGTTTGGATAGCCTGATTGCTCTGGGAAATTCTGAAAGCGTTGAGAACTTGTTCTTCTCTGCTTCTTCTATTGCTTATTTCAGCAATTAGAGGGGGCATAATACATGATCATATGAGTAATTTCTTGTCGCTGACAGTTTCAGTTACCATCTAGAATTTGAAGGGATTCGCTCTAAATATACGTACCGTCTGTAAGAGGAGAAACTGTTACCTTCTTGTGTGGATGTACCTTACACGGGGTATTGATATGTACTTGGGTCAACTTTTATTTAACTCGGTTTTTCTTTGCATTTTTTTTTAAATTTAGGGAATTGTTTCAGACGCCATTCGCATGCACCCTCCCTGTAAAAATGTTATGTGAATTTCACGTAAATTGAGAGTTGCACAAATGCCACGAAAGTCCCCCGAAATTTTTTTTTTATTTTTTAGTATTGTCAATCAGTATTGACATCTACCAGCGTAGATTGGCTTAGCCTACTGTTAAGCACCGAACCGAAACCGTTTGAATTTTTTCATTTACATTTTACTTCCTGCAGTAGAGTTCGTCAGAGACTCCCAAGACTGAAAACATGAAAGGGAGACCCAAAACCGGGGCAAATCCATAACCGTTCACCGTATACAATTCAGTTAGTCGCAAATTGTAGCTATAGGTACGGTAGCCGATGTAGTATTGAGTGACCATCAGAAAGGTGGAGTAAAACTTTCGATTAGTTGCCTAGTGTAGTTAATACTAATAGTATGTACTACTGTACGGTTTCCTATTCTTTGCTAAAGGAAGAGTTTTATGAATACAGTATATGGGAAACGGAAACGAGCACCCTGAAGAACTTGTCTCGAAACTGACACTCCTCCTAAAAGTGAGACTCTATGCCTCTGCTATAACTGGTTACGCAGTTAACCATGACTATATATGCCTGTCGACATTTTAGGACTTCCTCTTGAGCGACATATCAACCCAAATCGCTCCCCCACAAACAGGCCTCTCGTTTTAACAACCGCGACCGTTTGTCGCCAGTGGAAACTTCCCTACAACGCAGAAACATTTCGCTTGATAAAGAAAGTGGGCTATTTTTTTACGCTCTGTAACTAATGGACTATTGGAGAGCTTGGCGATAGCGTGATTGGAATACCAAGATACAGACGCGTAGGCTTAGCGTCTGGAGTTCCCTTCAGTTACGCGTAGCTCTGATAAGTATCAGTTATAGCATAGTGTTTTCTTTATAGCTGCCAGTTACATTTTCTAGAAATTCCCGGGTAATATCGCATGTGCTATAGGGTTAGCTTCGTCAGGTTTGTCCATCTCTGGCTTGATTAGTCTCGAGTTTCCCATACAAACACAGATGTCCTTACAGGTTGTGATTAGCCGGATTTGTCTTTGTGGCTAGGGAAGTTGTTACCGTGCAACCTATCCAAAAATGGGTTACCTGGACCTGAGATAGACCTGCTGAATTGCCATTTCTACTCCCTGAGTTTCTTGAGTTATTTCTGTCAATATTCTACGTCCTTTGCTGTCATTCCTTTCTCTTATTTTTCCTTTCTCTGCCGGCTGCAGACAGTCGCTAATCCGTCGTACCTCTTCTCTGCTGCCTACCTCTGAGCTCTCCACAATTAGGAGGGTTTCTTGAGAGCCCAAGACTGATGGGGGACAGGTCAGTTATCGGGTGACTGCTGCTGGTAATTAGCTCCCCTTGGGTGTCCATGGCGCTCCCCTTTTCTTCTTTACTTCTCCATATATATAGCAGCTGCTTGCCCTAAAGTTTCGACCAGTGGCTACCAAAGTGGAGAGTGCAGTCCCCATGCAGGCAATAGTGGACGAGGCGGTAAGGTAAGTTGGAACGTTGGGGTGGCATCAGAAGCAATAACTAATTGATTACATAGTATTAAGTTAAACAGTGGGCGAACTAAGCAGACCTCCCATAGAGATGCTAAAGCTCAGCTTCAGTTCCCTGTAAGCTGTTTCCCAATGCATATGAGCAGTAAATGAGAACAGAAATGTGCTTCGGTTGTATGTGGGTGTGAGAGGGAGGAAGGGTCATGAAGGGCCCCCTTTCCCCCGGAAGCTAGGGAGGCGCAGGCCTGGAAAACTTTCAAAAGAGCTGGAATCTATAGATAAACAATTATTGGTTCGGCTGTTTGGCTCGTATTTTTATTTATTTTCGTATTTCTCAGTAGCTATATACGCATTACGAACGTATACAGGTAGTAACTACTATATACTGTATAGCTATATATAAATATTTCTGCTTATGGAAACTTATCCCACGCAACATGAAACTTAGCCCCACCCCACAATGAAAATTTAAGTATAGGAATTTCTGAACAGAGCTTAAATTGAAAAAAATGAATATTAAAGGCCTTGCCCCCTCTCTATCAGTAGCTGCTAATTGGAATTATCTGTAAATGTGTGGAGAGTGGAGTGGGCTTACGAAGTTAGATGGCTACTTAAGATTTGCTGATAATGAAACCCGGACTTGCCTTCTTTTTAACCTACTCCAGCTAAGTCTTTTTCTTTTGTCTTTTCTCGATTTGCTGTTTTTATTTTTGCTTGATGCAGGTAACACTTGACCCTTCTTTTTTTTTCTTCTTCTTCTTTCGCCCACAGCGAACATTGTGGGCGGGGAGAATTGATCTTACGTATCGACTGAATCATTTTCGGTTTTTCATATGAATTAAATTGGAATTTAGATGAATTTTTATTTCTCATACAGACTCACTAAATTGTGTTCCTGTAGGTATATTCTTCGTTCACGATAGAAAAAGACCAGATATGAATTCATTTACATGAATTTAGGAGTAGGCTTAATGTAGTGCCAAAACCGGGGCAGCACTTTCACTTTTAAAGTTTTCTATCATTTTTAACTTTTAACTTGAATTCAATTCTCTATAGTCCAAGACGATAGTTTATGTATGCATACTGTATATTGTTTCTATCATAGCGTAGTACTATTAAACTTGTATGTACGGTAGTGCTCGCGTCTGGTAGTCTCCCAGCGACTATGGGCATGGATGCATTTTAATCCAAGAATTTAACTAGCGCGATGGCGGAAGGAGGAATGGATCCAGGAATGTTAATTGAGCCGCTGGCAAGACACTAGATGTGTGCCGGCAATTGTAGGGATCTCTTTGCCAAATGTACTACGTATGCATCTCTGACGCGTCATGCTTTCTTGATACCAAATTATTTAATACCCGATGAATGTTTCTTAATGTCAAATTTGCCATTACCCAGTATAAAGACGACTGCAGTTGCAAGGGTTGATGTGAAGGCATAGGTATCAAGAAGACGTCGACATCAAGAAGACGTCGACGAACCACGCGTTTCGGGCCATGGTAATGCATAGCATGCGCATGCATGCTCCGTGTCAATTATACCATTACCCACTATGGAGGCGGCAGCAAGGATTGGTGTGAAGGCATATCGAGAAGACGTTGAAGAGACAGGACACGAGCCCGCGTGTGGTGCGGACGCTGCGCCTGCGCTCCCGCTCTCTTTATTGATTGCTAGTGGTGACCTGATCCACCGGTGTGTGTGTATGTGTGTGTAACACCCACCGCCCTACGGACCCCTGCCCTCGAGGGTGTATGCTGCTCCTGCCGCCGGTTACTTGCGTGTCTCTCTTTATTGTACCTGCCCCTCCTCTTCGTCTCTTCTTGTCTGTGCGCTTGCAATGTGCATTTCCTTATCATAATTTTCTCTGTTGCCTCTCCTGTATGGCTTCTTACCTGCAACTCCGTTGTTGCTGTGTGCATTTTCTTAATATAATGTCGTTGTACCCCTCCTCGATGAATTCGTACTTGCTATCATATCTAGTTTACTCTCGTGTTCCATTGAAGTTTGAAGTTTTGATGAGAAGAAAAACGCATAGTCTTCGTAATTTTGTTGCTATAGCTAAGTGCCATGCGTGCTTCAACATTTAATCGAATGTATTTTTGAGAAATGGACCTTTTGTAACGCAGATGGTCCCAACAATAAAATATTTGATAAATGTGATTGCATACCGGCTACTGCAACGCATGCCTACTGTGCATCAGTGTCGTTAATCGTGATTGAAGTTGACTCTCCCGCAGCAAGAAATACCGGTATTAGTTTTGTAACTTTCAGTTGCCGATCATCTCCAGTTTCATCATCCACCCGAGTTTCATGTTTAAAATCAGCTCATGCGATTTTTTTTTACATGCTGTATGTCCCATGTTCGTTTTATCCTTTTTGGATCACCGTGTACGCTATGGTCAGGGACGCTTAAACTAGTCAGTAGTCAACTAGGAATTCCTTCATGTGGATTATGTTGATGAATTATTACATTTGCTTTCGTACTTGCAGTTGCAGTGTGCGGTTCAGTGTCTGAATCGGTTTTTCTCGTATGATTTATGGTATCACTGTCATCCAGAGGTTCCGCAGTTGATACTCGTTCAATCCTCTACCTGAACGTTAGTGTCCTTGTAATTGCATCGTATTTTTCCACTTTGTGTTCATTTTTGTAGTTATCAGCATTCCGATACATCTTTCTTATTGTATGTTTGGTTTCAGGAATCTACTGAAAAATGTTTAAATAAAAGTGAAGGTCTGCGATTGCGGAAGAGCCTTGAGAGTTGAGACTCATGATTTGTCGTTTGCGTTCTGGTCCATTTGTGCGTATCGCCATTTATGGATTATCCGAAGCCGAAGTTGTGGATGGGAGTGTACTAGCGTGTGATGTATACCTCGGGTGAGCTGCATAATGCAATCATCGACCTGCTTGTGCGTAAGTGGTGCTCCCGCGGAGGGCGCATCAGAAAGTGATATCACTCGGCAGGAATTGAACCTGTCTTAGGAATAGACTATTTACATAAGTTAGATATCAACAGTTTACCTGCCTCAGGCCCACATACTGTGTGTTACGGTATATTTCAAGTAGAGAAGTCGGTGCATCCTGATAAGCGCAGGAAAGGCCAGGTTTGCCGAACGTAGACACTCATTTTTGAAAAAAATTGCCGGTGCACTAGAAGAAAAGTAGGAGAAGGTTACAGTTGAAAGGTAATCGAGGCCGACATCCATGTCCTGAAAATTCCAAACTTATCTAATTTTCTCTGGAAAATGAGCCGCAGAAGACGGAGTTTACCAAAAAAAATTTTGTTGTCTAGATCGAAGTGCAAATAAAAGAGAGCTCCCTGCGTTTTCGTTTTCCTTGCTCAGTTATGAGTCTCATGTCACGCCAGTCCTTAAATTACAGTGGTTTATAGAGGTTCTGAATTAGTAGGACCATGTTTGTACTGTGCTAAAGAGCAGGCGTTCTTGGCATTTGGAGCGCACGCGGCTTGGTGCTGTACCCCGCCCGCGCTTAGCCCGCTAGTTTGTCTTTCGCGCTCTGTTTTGTGCGCAAGATAAATTTATAACAATTGTTACGTTTGTTGTTGGTACAATGAGCACCACCAACTTGCCGATCTGTAAGAGGCTTGTTGCAATATAGGCTACACGCCCTAGCCCGCCACCATAATTGGTTCGCGGGCTGGTACACCATACGCGCTCCCCCCCCTATTATGTTTGCGGGCTGGTACAAAATACGCGCACCAGTCCGTCCTTATAATTAGTGTGTGGCTTGGTACAGCATACACATACACCAGCTCGCCGTTCCGTCATAATTGGTACGCGGGGCTGGTGCTCCATTCTGCTGTGGCACAGACCTAGCGATCCCCTTGCCAACTTTCCGCCGGCCCCAACCGTCTGCGGCCGGTACACGTGCCCCCACATTGTTGAGCTTGTGTAAATTTGTAGACTTTGTGCGGCGGCGAGCTGGTGGTTCTTTGCAGCTTTCCTCAAATTGCTCCTCGTGTGCATGGCTTCAACTGTGACTTTCATTCCTCAGTTCTAGTCAGCAGCGCATCTTTTGTCTTGTGTAGGTATTATGTTTCATACCTCTGAGTTTCATTCCTCAGCAGCACATTTTGTGTTAGAGAAAGTGGCGAGTTGATTCTATTTTAATGTCAACAAATTTTGTACTCTGTAATCCTTTTGTCTATTGCAGTGACCGTGCTTGGTACTCGGCATGTTTACCTTAACTAATTCTCATTACACTGCTAACTGCAGAAGTGACACTCTTCTCACTTGCTATTTGTCTAAACTGGTCAATGCTTGACTATGCTTCCACGCCTAACAATTTGGTGCTAATTTTCTTATTTCGAATAGCGCGTCTTCTCTTCCCGTCGAACGCACACGGTTGGCTCAGCCTTCGTTGGGTGTGCGTTCATTTTGAAATCAGCATTCATGTTAACGTACTTTTCATCTTTTCTTTGATAAAGTCTTTACGTGCCTTTTTTACGAAATTAGACTCGTCTTTGAGCATTTACCGAAACGGTTTGGTGTCTACCAGGCATGTAAGGTTGAAGGTCGCGAATGAACAGCGCTGTGGACCAGTGTCGTTCGCAACAGATTTGAGTTTTGCCTCGAGCTTAACTTCTGTTGCTGCGATTTTCTTATCTTTTAGAAGTTGGACCTATAGTTTTTTTTGCGATTGTAGAGTTGTCACAATTTTCGATTGCCGCAATTTCGGATCCCTTGCTGTAATTTTCATCCGTCTGTAGTAGGTACCTACTTCATCTTTCCTCTGCCTGGTAGTTGGGGTTCCTATTCTTACATTTAGACCTTTTTCCAAAATATTGCCATATTTGTGTAATTACTTGTTTTTAGGCATGTGTATTTGTAAAAACTTAACTATAGTTGAATCTCGAGACTCGTGATCAAAGAAAATGTAATATATTCAAGTCAATTGCAAAATACTCTGGTAGCCTAGTTGTGGTATATTGTGGTTTTAAGTAATTAATTTAATTCCGCGCAGAGATGAGTTCTAGTTGAGATCGTCACCATATGTCATTGTGAGGTGAGAGTTAACTTCAGTGCAGAGTAATGTATACAGTAGGTACAGGCTATAGACCTGGATAATGAAGGAATGTCGTAAAGACCTTGCTTATTTGCATATTATAGAAGATTTACAGAATTGATCCAAGAATAAGTAGCAAGCATGGTACTTTATAGACGCAGAAAAGGTATGAGGTCTGCATCTGAATAAGGGCTACATGCAGAATGCTGTGGACAGTGCTAAGTAGGTACTGAATGATCTGATGCCTGTAATCACAAGCACTTAAATATCTGTCATCGCCTGCCTCTTTTGGAAAGACGGCAGCTTCCGCCAGAATTTGGTTGCAATTGCAGTTAAGTCCACCTCTAAATTCTGTGTGCTTATGAGTTCGAGTTGAAGTTTATACCTATGTTTCCGAGCGAGACGATACCACAGAGGAAAAAAGCAAGGAACATAAGCGTATGCCGATAGAAACGGGTAGGTAGGCAACCCATACTCGGTGTTCCCACACAGGATCAACGCGCATGGGAACAGGAGGTCGGGAAAGAAGAGGAAGAACAGAATAAAGCATGATCAATTAGGAGTATGAAATTGGGAAAGAAGCAAAGTGGGCACGAAAGACAGACGTCACGAAGGCCTAGCTAATGGGCCGAATGTATAAAGATAGAATACCTACTCAATCTTCCAAAAATAGAAAAAAAGCAAATCATTTGTAGAAAATAGAATATTCTAGAATTGTGGTATGCATAACAATTTGCTATTTTCTTTATGATTGAATAGAGCAAAATGGAATATTCTTTGCAAAAAAATAGTGCGTCAGCAGGGCAATTCTAGTACTTTCTTTGTGATCGAAAGAAACACAACCGATTTCCGAAATCGGATAATGCGTTTGTAGCTACTGATAGACGTGGTATGAGCGACGAGGGTTACCTATATACTTTGGGTTACCTATATACTTTGGGTTACCTATATACTTTGGGTTACCTATATACTTTGGGTTACCTATATACTTTGGGTTACCTATATACTTTGGGTTACCTATATACTTTGGGTTACCTGTATACTTTGGGTTACCTGTATACTTTGGGTTACCTATATACTTTGGGTTTCCTACTGTTCATAAATTGTGCCTTGATGCATGTACATATAGATATGGGACACAACCTCCGCTATAAACTGCTCAAAGACAACTGAAGGGATGTCTTCGACATTGGGAGAATATTTTTTAGTTTAGAAGAACATTCTACTAATCGGCTAGCCTATGCATACGCAGCCTGAATTGGCTCAGCTCTTTGAGAATTTTCTTCGTAGAATATGCTTTGGACGAATTGCCTGCGTTTACGCATACCGCTGAAAAATTTTCTTCTCTGAAAGAGTAGACAGTTGAATATTTTTTTATTACATTCGGCCCAATGACTGAGGTAACATACACGAGCCCACTGGGGTCGCTGGGCCCCATAGGATGGGCGAACCTAACGAGCCTAACCCTTTGGCCCATCCTAGGCCCCATGAGGGTTATGTTTATGAGACTTAACAAATATCTCCGAAACTCTGGTTACACATTTTGAAAGGCAACTTTTACAGATACAGGTACCGGCCGGAAGGTCATTGAGAATTACCTATGTCGCTCACATTAGCGACCCTGGAAAGTGGGTGCATTTTGCATGGTAGGATTTCCGACCTTTTGCCTTGGGTGAGACTCGCCTGTAGACGGCCGGTGGCCGCATCCGCCAACATGAACTCGAATAATAGTACAGCGAATGCGTCTACTCATTTGAATGTTAGAGCTTAACCCATTAGAATGTTGTAGCCTATGTGCAAAACTCGTATATAATAGAAAAATATTAATTTTACTGATGTTAGTTAACATCAACCCATTAATTTGTATGGATTGAGGGGCCTAGGTATTGTTCGTAATATTCATTTAGGTTTCTCTGTTGACTCAGAGTGGAGCTAATGAAATAGGTTTTACGCATCTGCTCGCGTCTTCAGTTTACATGATACTTCAGCTGGTTGTATTTTACGTTTCCTCGTTGCGGATACTTCTACATTGGTACGTAATACGTACAAATCTTCATGCAAACTTGACCCTGCGTCAGTGACCTGCAATGAACTTGAACTTTGATGATCCGTAATCCGTTGGAATGAATAATCGGGACCGTCCACTTCCTTGAGAAATATGAAAATCAACTTGTGAAGTTATGGGGCTATCGCATATTTAGATGTCATGTTTGCAACGTCTGATAGGCGATGTTAGTGCTTTTTTGGAGTCAAATTAGACATTGTATCATATTAAGCCATCCATCGACAGTCTGGATACTTCAAAGCTTGAGGATCTCTTTACTAAAGCACGATATTTTTTGGTGTGTGTTCTCTACCTTGTTGTAATTTGAATTTCGGAACCATGTGTAAATAAATCTTTTCGGGCTTAAGACTAGTCTCTTCCAAACCCTTGGAAATACAGTTATTACTGGTCATGATCTATGTACTTGGAAGCATTGTCCCAGAGTGACCTCCATTGGTTACCTTAGCCTTCCTTAGCTAGGCCTGCGATGTGGAATGTAAATGGAAGCTTCAACTCATGCAATACCATAATTATGGCTTGTGTAATAAAGTGAATGAAATTTATCCGAAATGTTTTGGCTCTGGCTACTGGATGCCCAGCTAGTTTTCAAAGAAAGAAGCTCTGTGCTGCTTTTGATCTCCTAATTGATCTAGGTACATACCGTCGCCATCGTCGCATGACTTGAATTCCAGTTGCTTTACGAGCAAGAGTTTTTATTCATTGAATTCGTCGACCAGATCTCAACATGTTGCCAAATTCCAGCGCATTTTTAGTTATTCTATCCATTTGAACTACAGGGTCGTCTCCTGATCAAATAGCTTAGCATTAATGCTATCCCGTGTGTTCCTTCCATGCAAATACCAGATTAAATACCTGTGTCATGCGGGCTGGCAACATTCCTGTCGGTGTTGCCATAGCTTCCAGTGCCACCTCGCTTCCAAATTGCACTCCAAAATAACAGCGGCAGGCAGCTTCAGAAAAGATGAACTCGGTCCGCTTGTGCAGTGATACTGGAGCATCTGATGCCCACGCGACTATTCACCATTAACTGTCCGTGTTCTTCTTCTGTTCTCGTACGAATAGCATTGGTTAAGGCTTCACCAAGTGACTTTTTTTACGGTGGAGGCTCAACTTCAACTAGTCGATTTTTGTTAGGACTAGAATTTGCTATTGGACCTTCATATCCACATGACCCGTAAAGAGGTTGAAATTGTCCATTGCCTCGTATTACATGAACAAATTTTAACTAAATATGGAGACACTTCGGACTGTGATGCCATTTAATATCCAGCTGAGTTATGTTTTTTTTCTGCATTGGCATCTGATATTTGCTAAGGGCAGTACCTATGCCTTCCTGGTAACAGTTGCGTTCCTGTGACCGGATGCACAAACGCCTTGTAAAATTACGGTAACGTAAACTGTACAGTTCCTTGAAGTACCGATATCCCTGCTAAGATTTTGTCACCTTTCTTATACTGATCTTCACAACGTTGTGATCAAAATGCTTTGAACTTCCAACTGATGCATACTAAGTAATAAAATCAAATGTTTCATCGAGGAGTAAAAATGTAAAACTTCAGTATCTGCTGGGTTGCATTTGTCCCTGCAGCTGTACAGTTACGATGATTGTAACCTAACAAGTCGTTTGAGCATAGGTATGGCCCCTGCTGGGTAAAAGTGACGTTTCGTACGAACAGAGCTATTTGCAGTGCCTACGAATATATAGAGTAAGCGTGCAATGGCCATCTGTTATGTACTCGTCATATTAGGGTTTATGAACAGCAGTGTGATCGGCGGGGTTAAACCGACGGACCAAAATCATCAGGTACGGTACCGGTATAGTAGCATAATAGTATTTTTGAAAACAAACGAGAAGTTAATATTCGGGGTCCCCTCACTGGTAGACATATTCTGCCGGGTTATTTCCCTGCCAGTACATTTATTGGACTTACGAACACAGGGGCAAACCTGAGTACTTTTTCCGCAGATATTGCAGCTGGTCGCTGTTCCTGCGACGAGGTGAGGTTTGTAAAGTTAGTTGATTCTCTAGTTTTACCTTCGAGTTCCGCGAGGTTGGCTGTCGATCGATGTAGCCGACCTAATCCGAGGGACTGTTCTACTCTTTCGTAAAGGAGCCGTCTACTAGTGTCTTCTGCTGTACTTTGAGCCTGGTTTCCCTGCCCATTGTAGCGCACGTGGCGGACTCGAGGCAAGTAGGTAGGTAATGAATGACATTGAACACTTGATCAATGGCCTGCACCGACTGCCACCGAGCCTCACTGCTTAAATCACACTTTATTGTAAGAGGTAGTAAACCTGGGAGAATTACTTTGTATTCGGCGAGTTAGGATTATTGCAAATATCAGTTATGTTTTGTTTCGAAAACAAAAAAAATTTGTGTGTCTTCAGTGTAATAATTACATCTATGATAATTAACGCTAATACATTTTTCCATGAGGACACGTACATTAATCTAGGTTTTGGTTACAAATATTTGTTACGTTAATCGAATTTAAGCTAATCTGGGTTTTCCGGTTACGGCTACTGGTAACAAACCCTTCGAGCCGCAGCGGGTTACAGACGAACATTTTTGGAGTCACCGGACTAGTTTTTTGTATGCAATATTACTATGAAAGCTAATTACTTCCATTTATGTAGGCTTAGAGAGAAATTTTCTCACGCTAGCATACAAGAATGTTAGTATCATTCATCAGTGCCGGGATTCATTAACTTGCGCGAGTTCAACGTGGGCGAAATTCGGCTTGCACAAGTTAATTACTGATAGGTACCGATCGCGCAGCGCAAGTTGCGCGACCTGTATTCTCTACTTTCGCGTTTACTAAAGAACACTATAGTATTTCGTTGAGGACGAACTAAGCAATTGAAAGTAGAATCAGTTTATTCACTGTCAAAAATTCACTAACCCTATGCTGCATGCTCTTGATCTCCTAAATAGGTATTAAAGTTTTGAAGCTCAATTAATACCTTCAGCAAATTCGAAGAAAACTGCGGTAACTACCATTACTTTAAGTGGTGCTATTATGCATTGCGAGAGTGAATTTGGAGTGTCTATTTGATGAACTGAATTAGGAAATTTAAAATTTTGTGTTTTTCTCTTTTCTGTTTGACATTAGGTATTAAACCATTTAATTTTTTGTAATTTATAGTCATACAAAGCAGTCACAAGCAAGAGTTTTTTGTGTCATATAGTAACAAAGTTCTTCGAAACCTCCTCCCAGTGTTTCTTTAAAATTGCAATATTAAGCAGCTATCCCGGAGCTTATTTATAGAAAACAATATGTGGTACTCAACTTGAGTGAATTTTGAATTGCGCTTCCTCCAATTACTAGCGCAAACCTATTAATGCCTGTATGTCATGATTTTTCTCTTTTGGACTGATGTGCAACGATTTTTCTTTACACGATTATGTAACGAATTCTTAAATGTTTCCACGAATTTTCGTTCATTCACTAATGTAAAAGTATTTTTCGTTTTGAACTAGTGTAGTATATAGTTTTTCTTCCTCCAGTGCATAACGATGTCGGTAGTGCTAGCTTTAGCTAGTGTTTAGTTTACCTCACCCTGCAAGAGGCTGGTAACGTTTGCAACTTAGCATTCACTCGCAACCGTCGCTGAGACTTGCCGAGCGACGGTTGTGTGAGTGTGTTCGTGTGTCGGTCGCTACACGCCGGTTACTGTCGTATCGCGGTTGTTGCCAGGGGTGAGGGGGAGCACGGGGGAAGGGGAGGGGTTCAGGTGCCCTCCTCCTGCTCCCCTCCCTTTCTCCACACGCTATAATTTGTTCCCTCCCACTCTCCCCCTCGCCCCATCTTGCTATGATTCCCCGCCGCGCCCTTAGCTGCTCTGCTGA
>LQNS02276498.1:20398484-20439308 GCA_001587735.2 Parhyale hawaiensis
AATTTGTTCCCTCCCACTCTCCCCCTCGCCCCATCTTGCTATGATTCCCCGCCGCGCCCTTAGCTGCTCTGCTGAGGAGAATTTGACCGGTAAACACCTGCGGCCTGTCACCTTCTGTTCCCCGCTCTCTTTATTATTTTTGCTGCATTTTACTGGACAAATCTATTGTTAGGTGAGTTAGCTCGCTTTTCCTATGTTACGGGGAGCAGCGTCTCCAGTGTATTTTGTTGGCCACATTGTCATCAGCTCGGCTTTCGGGACATCTAATTTGCGTGTCCACGTTTCTTCCTTCCGTTTTCATACTATAATACGGATGATGCTTTGTTCTGTTCTTCCTCTTTATTCCTTATTTGCTGTTCCCAGGCGCGTTGATTCCCCTCGTGCTTGGGTTCCGAATTTGTATCGACATGCTACATGTCCCTTTCTTTTCCCTCTTGAATCACCATAATAATTAATGTGTCGAGGGAAACTAAACTAAAATAATGGAAAGGTTTTCTATGTAGGTAATTTTTGAGCAATTCTAGTCAAGCAAAGGGTGAAGTTCAACTAACATGCGCTGCATTGTACTGTAACAAATAAAGTTAGGCTTGCTTGGCGGTGCACTATACTGTAATAAACTATAGTGTGGTAACCTTGCGGTGCATGTACTGTAGGTAACTGTTCTTTTGCGGAACGTCAAGTGCAATTGATTTTTACGGTGTAGTTTACAGTAGCTATTAGATGTTATTCCGTTAGTGTAGCTGATTTTGTGATGCATTGCTCATTTACCTTTCATTGTATAGTACACCTGTCGAAACGGCCATCAGTCTAGCAGCGCTAATTTTTTAGTACATTATTCATTAACAAACTATCAGGACTTCACTAAACGGAGTGAACTTCAGTTCATCTAATTTACTTAATGCGGTCTTTGGTGTGCGACCCGCTGTCCAGGTTGCACTCGCGTCTTTCACGACTATTTTGCATCTAGCCTAACCTAGCGTTCTAACCCGCCTAACCCTACCTAGCCTATTTATCAGCGATACAGCGAGCAGTGCAGCGCACAAAGTTGAACGCCGCTCGCACGCACACGATCCGCGTACACAAACACGCACACAATTTGGCGCGAACGACGAGAGCGCGTCCAAGTTACCTACCTTCTGTTTTAACCAACTACATGCATAAACTAACCTTCCTTAGAGGGCTTCAGTTTTAGGGCGCATTATACGTTAACGAACTTTCTCTAATGCACTTCGCATTAAATAGTACCAACCCGTTGTTCCGTGCACTAAAGTATAATTGAGTGCACACAATCCTTTAACCATTTACACGTGCCAACGGTAACGGTCACCTCCATTATTGTCTCGGCAAGTTCAGCTCGTGTCATTGTTGCGAGAGAAACTTAGGCAGATCTTGCTAGCTTGTTGTGCGTGGCCATATTGTCTGTGTCCATTCCAAATGTCAACCATCTGACTGTTGTTCGTTGCCTTTCTTTTGTTGTTTCAACTTCGTCATGCATTTATAAATGTTGGCATTGGAGCGCTCACTCGAGGACATTTCGAAGCAGCATCAAATTGTGAAAGCTTGCGAGGTCTTAACCCAATTCGCTGTTTCTTTGAAAATTGTTGCCAGTAAGTTCCCTGCAAATGTTGTTTCTTTTATCCGTGACGTAGTTTTTGTATGAAAAGCTCTGTAAATTCATATTTGCGTGCTGTGATGGGAAACTATAAAAGCGAATTTATTGCGTGTCTTCTATTTCAATACTTGTAACGGGCACCCCAGAATTTTGCTAGTGCCTTGTTTTCAATTGTGGTAATGCTTCATAAATTATCGAAATATTGTTGGAACTTCGTTTCTCGTGGAAGTACCTCGCTACTAGTCCTCCCACTGTTTATGGAATACAGCTATTACCTCTGCCCTAGATGAATGGCGTGCATACCGTCACCTGGACTTTCTCCGAATAACTTCCTTTTGTAGACTACACTTTCCTATTTTGTCTCGTGTTGAGCGACCGCGAAGGAAAATTATTTGGTATCCTTTTTGAAGTGTTTGCCTGTAAGTGCGACGATCACATAACTCGTTCGATTTTTTTGTATGTCAGTGTTTTCTAATCTGTCTGCTTTTCTCTCGTGGACAATACTTTTCCAATTTTTCCCGGACATTGCAAACGCATATTGCCGGCTTTTTCTTGAGCCTCGCTTTGTCTCTTCGTAAAAGTTAACAAATTTGCTTATCTGAAGCCTGCATCTTCTAGCCGGCTTGTGGTCGACCTTTGTAGCCGTCGCGTGAAAGCTTCTGTGGCTCCGAAACAGCGTCCGTCTGCTGCAAAAACTGGTGGGGCAGGCAGCGAGTAACACGAG
Source organism: Parhyale hawaiensis (assembly GCA_001587735.2). Classification (NCBI taxonomy): domain Eukaryota; kingdom Metazoa; phylum Arthropoda; class Malacostraca; order Amphipoda; family Hyalidae; genus Parhyale; species Parhyale hawaiensis. The sequence goes on from LQNS02276498.1 coordinate 20,400,821, forward strand.
GTGGTGTAGCGAGACACCATCAGCCTCACCCGCCGCTGCCGCAGTTCTCAAGTGCTGTGGCTGCGCTCTTGTCAGTCTCACCCGCCGCTGCCACAGCTCTCCTGAAGTGGTGTGGCGACACACAATCAGCCTCAGCCGCTTGTCCTAAAGTGCGGCTGCGGGTTACTCGTGGTTAATTAGCTTAATGCAAGGTCCGTTTTGCTTCCTTCCGCTTTCGTGCTCTTCTGATGATGCCTTATTCTGTTCTTTCCTGACTTGTTCCCATGCGCGTTGATTCTTTATGAGAACACCCTCGTGCATCGATTCCCCATTTCTATTTCTTTGTCCCTCCTTTCTTCCTCTGCGAGATCGCCTTTGTAGTGAAAACAAAGCCTTGTAATAAATATAATAGCTTCGGTCGGTCAGTATATGCTTGTCCGATCGTGTCTAGGACACGTCTCTCAAATACCATTGTGGACAGTTAGGCTTTGTCGTAGCCGCCCCAACATCGTTATTTGTTTCGTATCAATGTTTACAGTGTAGTACTTGGCGTAACTGAACAAAGGAAGCTTTGTCTGGAGCTCGGCTATATATTCTTTGTAGCCGGTAGTCCTTGATCGAGGAGGAAGCTGTTTTTTTTATTGTAATTTTTCTGTCCATGTTATTGTTTTCTTTCCCTCGCAAGAATATGGAAGGCTTGAAATGCGTGCTTTCTTAGAAAAAAAAAATTAGCAGATCCAGCTGGACGTCGTATTTCATAGCGCAAACTTACTATGTTGTGTTAAACGTTTCTTATTCTTCCCTAGTGGAAATTTGGCATTGTTTTGGCTTTGGCCTAACGTTTTAGTTGTTTAAGTACGCTACTAGCTTACTCTATGGAAGATACAATAACTATGCTCAGAAGTAGCAGATGTGAACCACTATCTTCGTAAAAGTCTAGTTAGTCGACAGTCACTATGGCAGCTAAACTAAATCATGCACTAACGTACTCGTGCTATTAATAGCTTATTATGCTGTTCGGTATACTCCACACAAAGAGAGGTATAATTGTAATATGCGCTAACGTATGCGAATCTACTGATGTCTCTCGTCTAGCCATGGTACTATGGAACTGCGCGATGTACACAAATTTCTCTTCTCCCAATTTAACAGCATGGAAGATGTAACTGTGGCCCAAAGTGGCCGGCGTATGCCATTATGTTGTACAAAGCTTAACCCTGTGAAAGAAAACTTTTTTGTGCCATGTCTGAAGACTCTGGCGATATTGCAGCGATCCCTCAAGATTATGGCCCATAAAAGAGCTGCAGTCTCCGTGTTGCGACCTTAAATGCAGGATATAAAAGGCACTTTCTCCTACCTTGTATGTGTTTTGTTTCGGTGCCGCTGCAGTGTCTCCATACCATGCTGCAGTCTGCGAGCTGCTGGCCTTGTCTCGTATTGATATGCCTCTGCTGCCTTGCGAAACTTTAAGTGATAGGTCGCAGCCCCTCGGATGTTGCGAAACTGCTACTGTGGGCATCAGAGCATATGGATGCTCTGCCTGTAGAGCTGGCGAAACTGCCACGATGGGCGTGTAAAAGTGCTGCCATGGGCGTGTTAAAGTACTGCTACGCACAGGTGAAACTGCAATTGAATGTATAAGGGTTAGTTAGTTGCTCCTTCACAGTGGTTTTGTAAAAAGGGTGCTTCGTAGGTAGGAGAGCGCATGGCTTGTTGTTTTATTACTGCAAAGTACTACGCCGGGAAACGAAAGTAGGTCCTAGTTGTATCATTGTTCTCCTAATTATCTATTGAACTAGAACGGACTTGCCACTAGGTAAAGAGTTCTGAAAAAAAAAACAGATTCGTGTCCGTTTTCATCAGCGGTAACGTTTAAATACATTGCATACGTTACTTTTTAAAAATTTAACTACCTTAGTTCATCAGTTTTATCTCTCGTTACGGTACGTCTTTGCTTTCCTCACTCGAAAACTGTAGAGGTCTACCGATAGCTACTTCATTTGTAGATACCGATAGTATTGGTACAATTAGAGAACCAGGAGTACTTTCTTTGTCAGGAATTTCTTTCGTAAATGTAAAGCAACTGCTTTAATAATAGTAAGTCAGAGTTGGGATGCTAGAAGATATTCATGCGTCATGTTCAGATCTTATTTTTTTCCTTTAGTAAACACGGAGCTTACTCGTCACCATAGAATGTCCCTTACAAATACCGCATTCTGAGTGCCTTTTCTATGGCTTCTTTCATCGTGCAGCGCCTGCCCGACACTGCAAGTGACAGGCGGTCGAAGAACCCGCCTCTCTATGGCTGTCATTCTGTGGAACTGTGCATCTTAATGTTCACGGTACTCGCGTCATGAGTACCTCGTGTGAGGCGCTTATATTGCAAGGAATTTTGCTCTGAGCCCCGTAACCCTATTTTGTGCTGAGCTGTGCCAACCCCGTTGTGAGGGCTCTTCCACCAATAGGAATACGATAGGAGGTGGAACCATTCTAGCGAAAGGGTAGAGCCCGAGCATCGTGCGCAAGACAGAGATACTAAAGTGTTATTTTTGTCAACATTTCATGTGAAACTGCAAATTTTATTCGAAAAATTCAAAATTGGACCTGTTCTAGTATCAAATTTCCGCTAACAGGCGTACGATAACACGCAAATAAAAAAACAAAGGGAGAAAAATGTGCTGTAATTACTTACTAATATAACCCAGACAAAGCCTTCCATGACGTACCGCCAGTCAGGTTTCGACATGCTCCCTTGTTTCTTCCTCTGTTAGATCACTTTTGCAGTAGAGACACTGGCTCTAATTTTTAGTAGAATATATTAATAATCTCGTACTCCTGATACGATGAAGAAGCTTTGAATGCAATTTTAAGGTGATGAATGCATCACACGAGGAGTTAGCTCAGTAGAAATGACGCGTTCGAATTGTCATCGTTGCTTCTTACTTGCTTGATAAGTTGCCTAATATTCTTGCATCGACACGTACGTATGCCGCAAATGCATGTCAGTGTTGGGACAAAGGAAATGCCTCGCTCTTTGGCCCCTGTAACTCAATTTTGCTGCCGGTGCTTGTTGCTGAAGAATTACCGCAACCTTGTTTTTAGTATAGCGCCACATGCTACCGACACCCATCGCTGGAGGCGCTACTCATGCGCTGCAAGTACGAATTTCTGTCCATGTTTTCGTTCAATTACAGACTAGATGTGCCGTAAGCGCTGTTTATTCGAGGCCTGGTCTGTATCAGATCGGAATGGCTGCGTTGAACTGTGTACTTGCTCTTGTAGTCGAGTTGCCCTTAGCCATTGTGTCTTCGAAACAGTCCCATATGATAACGCCCCTTTTTAGAATAGCTATACCGTACCATATTGCATGGTCTATTTCTGCACGTAGGCCTATATTACTAGTGTTATCTTAAGGAAAATGGAAAATGCCTAGTAGCAGTTGACTCAAATATAGTTTCTCCAACCATATCTCATGCTAAGCCGTGCCTGTACTCGGTAGGCCTATACGATCTCGGTTTTTTAAAGTACGAGCTGTTAGTGCTGTGACTGCCACCAACATGTTTGCGGGCCTGGTGGTCTTAACCACACCGTTTTTTTTTTCACACTCTTGAAAGTCTTGCATTTTCCAGCCACGCTATGTTTTACCAACTCTGTGACTGCCAAGCCGTATTTGTAACCAAAATCTTTACCGGTCCCAGTTTGCCCGAAAGTCGCGGCTCCTCTGCAAGTTGCGGCAACCAACACCCTGCCTGGGTCGGTCCCAACAGACGCGCCGCCGCCTCTCTGTGTTGACTGCACATTTGACAAACAAGTCCTCGGCAGCTCATACAGTCGCCCAGCCGCCGCCGCCGCTTCTTTATTTCGCTCGTCTCGGCCGCTAAAGAATTTAATTCTGTGGCTGCCGCTTACGAGACAATCTGCGGCTGAGTCACTCGAGCTCTGCTCCCATATACATGAACTGTTGTTGGTAGGGTGCCGCCGTGTGGGTAGTGCAAGGGTAATAGGGCTCCTCATATTTACATTATTTCTTCAATTCTAGATTTCGGGCAATATTGCTATTGTGCATTTATTCTGTTTTGCTTTACTTGTGACGGAGGGCAATTCTGCCCACATTTATTTATTTTTTTTATTCTTCTTAGTTTACGGCAAAATTGCCATCAATCGTTCTTCATCCCGTAGGAATTTTGACTAAATATTTTAATATAAAATCGGTTTTCTTCTATGCTTGACCTTCGGATTAACATCATTGTTTTCCTCATTTTGTTTTACTTGTGGTTAATTTGATTTTACTTACAGTAAGGTCACTGTACAGCAAGGTTACAGCGGTAGGTGTTGGCAAGGTTACCATATTCTGTTGACCTAAATTACCGTAGTTGTGTGACCAAATGTTCTATTGCAAGCGTCAAGGTTAGCCCTAACCCTATCTAGTGTTGGTATTGTATGTGACGTGCCTCACAGTGTTAGATTACGGACAGAAGAGGATAGGTTTGGTTCAGCTATAAATAGATATACTGTATATATATATATATCAAATTGGTTGCCAACCTGATCGGCAGCACTCCTATTACCGGCATGTTTAAATTTCGAGTGGACCAGTACTAGACCCGTATGCTCGACCTCACCCAGGCCGAGATATTTCTCTTCAACGGTTGCAACTTCTATTGTTTCTTGTAAAGGAAAAAATCCTTGTTGCGAAAATGGTGAAGTGTAAAAAAGAATGGGTTAACGCGTATGATATGCTCGTAGGTTCTCTGAGACAGCTGCTCTGCACCTCCTTTCCATGCCAGTAAGCACCTGAGAAACGCCTGTTCGTTACTAGAGGTGGGCCCCATAGTTTAGTCCTTTGCGGCGCTTTGCTTCGTGTCTACTTTGGTACCTTCCATTACCTTACTGCTTCCAAATTATTATTTGTTCTGTTCTGAATCTTCTTCCCCGATGCGTGTTGATCCATTGAGGTTGTTTGGGAACACCCTCTTACTTGGGTTCCACTTTTCCATTCACGTACTATGTATCCCCCTTAACGTCCTATGTATCCCGTCTTACATTCTCTTTGCGCCACACTGCTTACTGTGGGTCGGGAATCTTGAAATAGCAATATAATACTAATCCTTGAGAATCTACTCTGTATACTTCCTTTTTCATACAGACACCAAAGCAGGTGCTGTCAAGCCGATAAGTATAGAGTTTGCATGTCGCTGCAGCAGCAGACTCCGCCTTTGCTTCCTGTAATTACCGATATTTCCTACCGCTGCTCGCTGCTACCTCTGCGTTTGTGCTGACTACGGTACACCAGCTAACCGATTAGATCCGAACGCGTGCAAAAGGATAACATGGTAGCTCTTTGTTACCCGCTTCCTCTTTTTCCGTCGCTGGGAGACGCAGGTGGATATATATTGCTGGGAGTTACATTTTTTTTACGAAGCACATGAGTTGTAAAGTAAAATAAACTTGGCCACTTACTCGAACTGAGAAACCCACCAGCACTGTAGTACTTTGAATTTTTAGGTCACAACGTGTATGGTTTTATCATTTTGTCTTGTCTCACTGTATAGTTAGTTACAGTATCTTTTTATTTTCCTCTCTTAGACCATCGGACATGCAATGGTTTTGGGCGGCTTAAACAAATCTAAATAAAAATTCTAGGCTACATCTGGTTAATTAAACCAAGGGTTTTATATAGTTTCGTATAACCTACCTACTCTGGTGTGAATATGGAGAGCTGACGCTTGAACTTAGTTTGTGGTGAAACATGTCCAACATTGAGCTGATACTTTTCAGAATTTTCAGCGTTCTTTCTTTATGCGGGATGGACGTTTCATCCCACAACCTCCTATTGAATCAGTAGATATCGCCTCATGTGGGATGAATTTTTCGGTCCACCTCCTTACGGAAGATGAATTTGTGACCCGCTGGCTAGTGGACGTTCCTCAGCTACGGTTACCTGAGCATCCCGTCGCTTTGCCGGTCGCTTGATGGGTGACTTGCATAAATTCTTTGCGGCGAAGCAGGCAAACCTGCGATGTTTTAACTCGTAATCCTGGCTGGGATACGAACGTGCAACCCGGGCCTGGCACCCCTGTCGTCCTTTTCTCGTTCTTTGTCGAATGAGACGATCATATTTTTTCACATACCTAGAGAAGGTTTAATAATTTTGATTCAAAGGATACTTCACTTCAATAAAGTCGGTGTGATATCAAACTTTTCTTCTGGAGTTTATGCTTAACCCTTTTCTCCTGCTTCCTTACTTATATTCCCATGAATAGCTAATGCTCTTCGCAGCTCGTTGTAGCGTAGCGAAAGTTGGACTGGAGAGGCGTCGCGACGGTGCAGGGCTCGCCTCTCGTGGCGATATCCCACCGGCAGCCAGTGTTAGTGTTTCAGTGCCTCTCACTCTTGTCGTGCACTACGTAGTTGGAGGCTGTGGATTTTTACGAAAATGTGGAGGTTTCATTTAGCTTCGGGGAAAGCGTAGAAGCAGCTCTTCTGTTTTCATCCCGATCGCTTTCTCTCGAATTGAAAGTTTACTTATAGGGTACCGTAAATGGTACTTTTCCCAAATAGGCCCCTCTCTGTATCAGGCTGGACTACTCTCTACTAAACTTTTTTCCCATATGAATGCAATAGGACAGAGAACCTCTGGAGCGAAATACACAGCCTGGTATAAGTGGGGTGAGGAGAAGTCCTGAGACTTACCAAGAACAAGATCACCGAGCACATTCTTATCATACCAAAAAGTCTAGACTGAACCATTACCCAACTTCAGACTAACAAGATGTGTTTGTTTGAGCTTCTGAAATGAAACAGGCTTTGTGGTGTATTATTTCAAGTGGTTTCGCATCATTCTCCTATCCTAAGACGTACCTCACCCCTAGCTATTCATAACAGCCGGTGTCATTTTTCTGCAATGGTTCTTTGTACCTACTGTTTTATTTCTTTAGTATTGATGACTGGTATTACGTTTGAGAAAATGACCCAATATTGGGACTGGCTACTGATGTCGGCGCAGTTTTCAAAAGAAAGGAAAACAAGAAAACGCTCGATACTTCGATATGCAGTGAAGGATATTTCTAGTTTTTCGTTTCACCTTCGCTGACTCGCCGTTTCTTCTTAGCGCCAAGAAGCTTTTGTGTGACGGTTGTGGTGGCAAAATCCTTTTCCTTAATTGAAGGTTTGGCAATTTTGCTGACTTTGCGGAATGTCAACGCGAAGAGCGACTGGTGTCGAAGAACAGAACAGCAGAGGAAGTTCTTCTGCAGAATTCTGCTGACTCAGCCAGTTGCTTCTGCCTCGCAGGTCGCCGCTCCTGGCTGGAGCTGCTGTGGAAGCAGAGATTGCTGTGCGTGTTTTTTCGTCTTTCCATTTTACGATTTTTTATGTGAATTAGAAAGCCGTGAAGACGAGTACGAGCTTCTGGAGGAAAAAAAATTATCTCTGTCTCGCCATCACTTTCGGGTGCTCGGTAAAATAGTTTTTAGCTTGCTTAGATGTCAGCAAATTTTTGGCTCTGTGTACAAGAGCGTTTGCATTTTCTGAAGTATGGCAGATTTTTTGTTCTCTGTGCGCTTTGGCTCGCATGGAATACAGTAAATTATTTGGCTCGTCCGAGTATATAAAAGTTCTTGCCCTGCTGGTCTGTCTGTGACCTCTGGAAGACCCTATGCGTGTAGCCAGCCGGCTCAGCAGCTCCGGCAGAATGCACCCGACCGACCGGAGCAATAAAGAGGCGCCGGTATTCCAACCGGACCGCTCGATACTTGGCTGCTGCTGCATCGTCGGTCGGCGGCACTCGGGGCCTGAGGCCCCCCGGCCCCGGCCCGCTGCCTGCAGCCCCGCTCATGCTGTGCACCAGCCGGTCACTTCACTACTGCCTTGCAGATTATCCTCACTACCTTTTATAATAGCTCCACGCGCATCTTACGGCCATTATCTGCATCACTTCCTGGCCTTTTGTCCTCCTTACGGTGTCTTTGATTGGCCGCACAGTTGAAGTTTCAAGGTTTGACTTGTTTGGAACTTGAGACAGGAGCGCGCCGTCTGTGCTACCTTGTAACGTTTCGGAGCTGTTTGCAGCGAACCGATTACGTTGCACCCGCCCAACACTCCGTTTCGCGGAACCAAAATGAGTTTTTGTAAGTTTGTAGGGTAAGCAATTGAGGGTTGACGTTTGATTCAACGGGTGACAGGCAGCGCACCTGTTATACATTCCGGACAAGTCATCCCTCGAAGTTTTAATTGCGCCGGCTGGCGGACGCACCTTCATTTTGGATATCGGGCCTACCTCTTCTACGTGATGACTGTCCGTAGGTAGGCTGCTTGCTACTTCTTGACCTTTAACGCTTTTAAATTGAGTTGTGTCGTACGGTACATATTAGTAGACACTCGTTGGTATTCTTTTACGCCTGAAAGTTTTAGTTAAATATAGCATCTTAACCGTTTAACACATCTTGCCCTCTTTTCTGGACACTTAATAGTGCTATGCTTGCAAAAACCTTGCATTTTCGGCTGTGCCCGCAGCACAGTACAACCGGTCGCTACAAGTGTAACACGTATTGTATTGTCTGAGCTCCTGACACACTATTACTGCACTGTGTGTCCTGTCTCCATCGGACCACGAACACACACACTGCAGTCACATGCGGCGCTGTTGGCTGCATAGCACCGCTTAGCCGTGCGTTTGTGACAGCAGTGAAGTATCGTGCAATGAATTTTAATGCGAAGAATATGTTTTGCGAGGCTGCGTAGGTTAATGGTGATGTAGTCGACTGGTATAGTGGTACTGGCTGGTATAGAGGTCGCATATATAGGCTGATATTACCGCTTCCTACATCCTCCTGTTCGCCTTTGCTCTTCTTCGCCTGTCGCCACACAGTCGTCAGCTTGCCATGACTTGCGTTTCGTAACCAAGGCTGAAAAAATACGCTCGTGTCGGCGCCAGGCAGCCGCTGGTGTCTTGGCCTCTACGTAGTTTCTACTTCAGTGAACCCGCTGTGCCGGCTCGTTCATTCTCGGTCTTGTCTGCGGAAGTTAATTTCAAACCCCACACTCTGCATCAAATGTTTGGAACCCCACACACGTTTAAAACCCCTACACACAGTTCTGTCAGAGGCAGCGCAAGTTCTTTCAGAGCCTGGCGGACATGCTTGCAGAAATCGAATGTAGTTGTGCTTCGTACGAAGTATAAATCCGTTCAATTTCCTTCCTAACCCTATAGATACCGGTACTTAATTGAGGCCTTGTAAACCCTAAAGGACGCGTTTACCAAAATTGTATACCAGTGCTGCGTCTAGGCTTAGGCAATAGATTTTTTACTTTCTTTATCTGCGAATAATATTTTTTTTGTGGGTGGGGCATTTGTGTCTTGTTGGAAAATATTGAGTTTGCTCCTGGTATTCAATTAGAACTCGTCATCCTCTTACTGTATGTTGCCTTTTCTAGTTTCTGTTAGGCGCCGTCTTTCTCCGTGACCTTCATTTTCATACTCTTACGTGTTAAGCTAAATTCTACTCCTGAGCCCCGAGCGTCAACTGTCTCCAGCAATGCTATTCAAACGAGAAATGGACGTAGGCTATTAGTTGGTCCTAGAAGGGTTTTACTAGTTCACGCTGCTTTAATGCTTAATCCTGAATGAAAAGTCCATTTCAGCTGCATTATTTATTTCTACGATAACTTCACTAGATTGTTAGGGCCTTAACTGGAGTAGGTACGTATTTAAAATCTTGTCAGTGTGCAAGGTTGCCAGGTCGCGGTGGATAGTCTGGCCTACACGCTATAGTTGAAAGAAAGCGTCCAAAAGCCATCGTGTCCACTCCTTATCCCTGGCTGGCGTCGAACTGTCACGGTGTGGCGCGATGGCCACCATATCGTTGCTCAGTATAGCGGCGATAATATCAGCGTCAGACGGCCGCCACACGGTCGCGCTATGGCACGCACAGCAGCAGTCACCAGTCGCCAAGTCCCCCGGCTATCTCTCCACAACGCTATGCCAAATGTTCACGTCAGCAGCAAGTCGCCTCTTTTGTAGACGCCCCGCCAGGCCGGGCAGTATTGCTTTATTGTCGGTCGCTTTGNAAGTCCCCCGGCTATCTCTCCACAACGCTATGCCAAATGTTCACGTCAGCAGCAAGTCGCCTCTTTTGTAGACGCCCCGCCAGGCCGGGCAGTATTGCTTTATTGTCGGTCGCTTTGCTTCGTTGCTACTTCGCCAACCCAACCACGGGCAGCAGTGCAGTGTTTGTGTGTCGAGCAAGGTACCTACGCGACTCGATTTCCTTTGCTCACAGTTGACTTGAAGTGATGAGCTACCACCCTATTTTTTTTATCAGTGCTTACTACTAGGCGTTGTTACTAATATTGCTGGGTATAATATTTTGTAAGAGTCATTGCTATTGGTGTTAGTGCGTGAGCCACTCGTTTTGCTTTCTCCTTTCTTCTTTCCTTCGTCTATCGTGTTGCTCTCTTTCTACCACTCGTGGCTGAGTGGCTGGAGACGTGCGCTTCTTGCGTAGTCTCACGTTCACCTCAAACCAGGGAGGTGAATCTTAGCTATTCGGATTGTAGCGTCAGTGTTTCTGACATTCAAAATTCACTACGAGGGCACTGACCGTCGCAGTTGTCATACAGTGGTTTTACGTTATTTGATACCATAGCTTATAGACCATCTGTGGTTGACTGCAGCTGTTGTCTTTGGGTCCTAGCGGTCATATTTATCTGCAGTATGTTGCGAACCAGTGCATGTGGATTATCCAGCCTACGGTTTGCCTTCATGTTGACTAGGTACTTATGCTTGGCGTGATGTGCCAGTGCTCGGACTGCTACTGTAGTTTCGCGTGACTCTGGCGTGTCTCGTTTCTGTTTGTCTTTAGTGGTCCAATCAATCGCTGCCGGTCTGAAGGTTGAAACTAGGAATGTTTTAATAGTAACAAAATTTGTGATGGGTACCTCTCTAGTATTTTCTTCCTTCTCCTAATAGACTATTGGGTTGGAATTGTGGTTGTCATGTTTTGGGAAACAGCTTGTTGGAAAATTTTTCCAAAAATAGTGAGTTACCTCTTGTACGTCCGGTACATTGTACGAAGCGTTTCGAAAAAAAAGTATTTTATAATTCTAAACATAGACCGCAACAGTACTTGACTCTTAGGTCTGACACTGGCAGCCAGAAGTTGGCAACGGAAAAAAATGGGATTTTCCCAAGCTATTTTATCCCCATATATCTAATACTGAAGGAAAAAATTTCAAGGTACCCAATGTTTTTCTTGCGGAGAGGGTATCTTTGATACGGCGGGGACGCTCTTGGGCGCTTGCCTGCATGACCGTGGCTGGACATGTTCATAATAGCTCTTGAGAAAATCCCATTTTTCTCGTTTTGGCCGCCAGCGTCAGAGGCCACTTGGACCTAAAAGTCAAGTACTGTTGCGGTCTATGTTTCCAAACAATAATTGCTCATTACTTCGGGTGTCTTGGGTTAGGCTATAGCTAGCGTATGTGGGGCCCCATTTTATTTTGCTTTAAACTGGAGAGTCGTCCTCCCAGAATCCAATTGTGTACTTTAGCCTAACTTCTGCTCGAGGGATAATTTTCATCAGTGTAATTTTTTTCATGTACCTTTTTTACCCAATTTGATTTTGTGCTTTATTCGTATTTTCTCGACGTATTTCAGGTATCACTGCCTTACTGAAAATATCTCGCCCTGGCTAGGGTAACTTAAACCTACAGCTTATAGAACTCTTAGAAATAACAATAGTGATAATAATTGTAATTTGTAACCATAATAATAGTAAGATTGATAATAATCATAACAGCAATGATAATTTTTTTCTATTCCTGTAATTAAAGGCCTTGGAGTATTTTTTCTGTACAATGGAAATTCGCCTCTACTTCCGTTATAGTCTTCCCAACGTACTTAGTATTCCGTAGCTAGAGCTACGTCGGTCGGTGCGTTGCTACTGGTCGCTGCTCAAATAATTGAGTTGCACCGTGTCGGTGGCTCACACGCGTATCAGTATCACCTCCTCCTCCCTTTGTCTCGCCTCGGCTATACATGTGCTCGTGTTATTGTTTACAACCCGAGTACGGCTACTGCAAAAATTAGGCACATTGCACTATAAGGTGGTCCCGTGTATCTACCTATTTGCTAGTGCACTTGTATGGTCTCGATATTGAGAAGGGTTGAAATCTGAGGTCTTTTAGAACGACAGTATCGTAACAGAAAAATTCGGTGCTTTTATTTGCACCGTGTGCTTTCTTCGCCAGCACTGCGTTCTTAGTTCACCTGAGATATTGGCAATTTTTTGTTCTTCATTCCCTTAAAATTTCTGTGCATTTCTTTTGAATTTTTCTTCTCGCCTTTCTTTTGAATTTTTCTTCTCGCATTTCTTTTGAATTTTTCATCTCGCATTTCTTTTGAATTTTTCATCTCGCATTTCTTTTGAATTTTTCATCTCTCATTTCTTTTGAATTTTTCATCTCGCATTTCTTTTGAATTTTTCATCTCGCTAAAACAAAATGCTCTCTGAATGCGTTTTGGCCTCGTAAGATTTTTACGCCTGGTACGGTGGTTTTTGTTGAGGGATTTTACATCTCGCACTCTTCGCCAAGTTCCGTTGTAAGTAGCCTACACCTAATACTTCATAACATTTTTACTCTTGATATGCCTGGCGTTGCGGCGACTTCTCTACTACAAAAGACTCTGTCCATTTGCCCCCGTGATGCTCTGGCTTTAGCAGCAAGTCCTCAGGAACAGACGCAAGTAATTGCCATTTTCATTGCAGTAATGCTAGCAGCCCTTATCGTCCACGGCGCTCACTTAGACCTCCTTAATTCAGTAAGAGCTGTGGTTCATAGCCCGCTGCCGTGAGTGGTCGTCAATCTCCTTGTTTAGCGCACACTGTAGAGTAGAGGAAGGGGAGCCACCCGGCCAACTTCCTCTTCTGAAGAGTTCGCGGCTGTCCCAGAAGCTAATATCGTAACAGTTCCACGGATGGTCATCACTGCTGGTGCCGATGCGCATTTTATGATCTAACGCTTGCTGCCAGTGTTCGTATTGTTTTTGTTTTGATGAATATAATTTGCACTCTCACAACGGGGCTACACTGGGCAGTTGCCAGCACAACTCGATTATCGGATATGCAACCCGCGCATCGTCTCGATGCATTGTGAAATTCGGTAGAATAAGCGCGATAGTACAAACTGCGTGCAAGCTGCGCGTTCGCTTATCAAGTTGTGCTTACGATTGTACTGTGTGGCCCGGAATTAACGAGATTCATTGGCTATCGTAGCCGTACACCTTCTGTGTTGGTGCAGATTTCAGATTTTTTAATCGGTAGAGAAATATGCAGTTAATAGAAAAGACTATTTTCGCTTGGCGGTTGTTAGTTTGCAAAGCGCTGTGTAACTAAGTTGCAACGGTCCTTCCCGTTCTCGGTTTTGCAGTCTGCGCTTGCAATGCTGAGTGAACCTATTTTTTGAAAAACCCTTCTTTTCTGCAGTAGCTAAATCTTACGGTGTGTCTCAGAATTAGAGGACCCATTGTTTTATGCAAACAATATCGTTGCAGTATCAAAAATATTAAGGTGCATAAAAACTGCTTAGTAGCTAGCTCAAATATACCTGCCCTAGAAAAGTTCTGGTTCGATCTAGAAGCAAAGAAGCAAAAACCGACAATGAGCTCCTAGGGTGGTTGAAGCGAAGTTCTGTTGAGGTGGAAGGCCCCTTAGGCAGTATTTTCTCGCCTTCATTTATCTTTAGTTTTCTTTACCCATCAAATTGACTGACTAATCAGTAACCATGTATTTTCTGAAAACTATGCAAAGCATGATTTTTTTACCTTCGAGTCGTGGGTGTGTGTGCGTGTGTATACATGTTCGATGCACGGTCTTACCCGTAAGTACCATAGAATGTTTGAGACAGCTGAATGTGATTTAATAATAGGAAATGTGTACTTTGTGTACCTTTCCTTCTTTAGATAATTATTTCTGTCGGCGCAGTTATGGCTAGTCTTGTTTGGAATGATGGGATGTATAAGTAAGAAATGGTGTAGGTAGTACAACGATTTATTCTGTTGACAAAAATTTCAGGTTTTCTTACAAGATCACCGCCGCGTGAAAAATTGCTTTACTTTCAGGACTTTTCTGCAGGTTGTCCTCATCAATGAAGGTTTTTCTAGGTACTAATTTTTTTCTGATTTCAGCCTTTGCAGTGTTTTATCATGCAGTGCTTGAGTTTTATCTAATTTAGTAATTTCAGATTTTTTTGTATTTTATTTTCTATTAAGTGTTATCCTCTTGTTTCATTTAACTAAGCTTTTTCAGTGAATTTCAGTTTTATGTTATTATATTTTATGGTATGTAATGTGTCAAATTTTTGTTTTCAGTTGGTATTGTCATCTGAAAACCCTTTTCTGTAAATAGATTGTTTCAGAAACATTTTTTATGCTCATGTTTGTCATTTATTCATAATTGCGCTAGGTCTGTTTTCAGTGTGTACATATGAATTGATTCCACAGATCCTGCAGCTTAGAAAATGGAGTGCTTAATGTCTTCTAGCCCTCGGGTTAGGACGTTTCAGTACCTACTATAGCTTACAGGCTGGTGTCTTACTAGACTCATGATTAATTAATGGCCTCTTGTCTATATTACATCGGTAGTTAATGGGTTGGTATTTCATAAACTGATACATAACACACTGATGTATATTTGTACTATCATGGTCAGATGTTAGACCGTTCATTGGCTAGCTGAAATATTTTGTAAACAAGTATTTAATTATTTAACTAGCTAATTTCCTTATAAATCATGCTGATGGGATTGAAACTTTTTAATGGGCTGATGTTTTTTTATTAATTCGACAATGCTTATGGGTTGATATTTGTTAGTTTAGGATTATTTAAAAGTATGATTAGCTATTATGCTAGATGGTCAGCTAAGTGGACGGTTAGTCACCGCAGAGCGGCCTCGCGTGCCTAGGTACTTGTAGTACTGGGGCCCACCCAAAAAATTATCGGATAGCAGTTTCTGCTTGGATTTCGGGCAGTTTGAGTATTGACTGAAGTAACACTGTTCTGCTCAAGTCGATCACGTGACTGTGTTACTAAACAAGCCATACAGATGTACGATATTATTATATTGGCGTTTCTCACCCTTCTTAAAATACAAACTGGAGCAAAATATAGAACATTACCTACCAAATAATTTAATTTGCGTAAACAAGTCGGTAATTTCCTTCCAAGAAAACATGGAGAGTGCTCACTACTACTTGAGGAATATTCATTAAGGGATTTACTCCCACCCTAAAAGTTGTTCCGTTACAACCAGATTGAATTTCCGCCCAACTTTCGTAATCGAAAACTTGGTGTCGTTTAAAAAGTGCCGAAATGAATGAACGTTCAAGCACTGAAACAAAAATGTTTTAAATAACTAACTCGGTGTAGGCTAACGATGACACCTTAAGTTTACCGTTGGCTGCTTTTTTAACTTAACCTTGTAAAATATGTTTTTGCTCTGTCCTCCCTTACCCAGCACGTCTACCGACTTCCATCACCATTGGAAGTTTAGCAAAGTATTGTTTTAATTTCATTGAATACAATGCAATGATTTGACGTTGTAGCATCTTATGTTTTGTAGCTTGCAAGTACCTATATTTTACTCTCTTGATTGCATATTCCCATGTATCATTTTGTATCTACGTTTACCCTGCTGATTTGTTTATTTTTCCCCTCTCGCCAGGCATATATGTTAGCTAAAAATCCCTCGTGCATTTTCATAATTGCTTTGTGTAAAAGTTTCCCTTTTGAATGCATACTATTTTGTTTTAATGTATTAATTTATTACCCTGTTGTGCATTTATTTTCTTCTTGCCATTTACCATTGATTCTACCCTGTGATAATTCCTTAATTTACCATACGGTTCGGTTATTTTCCTTCCTACAGACGGGCCGAGCTGATTCATACCGTACCGCTACCGAACGAGCCGTACCTGATGATAACCGAACATTCAAGGGTGATCCTAAGGTAGATCTCGATCCTCCACCTCTTTTCAGTTCGTTCCTCACCCATAGATTGTATCCTCACTTATCTTCAGTTGGGAGCCCTCGGTTCTTCCCTATACTTGTCGTCTGTTCCTCACATTTGCCTTCCCTCACTTTGTTGAGCACATTTACCTCTCTTATGGCTCTTGCCCTCAGTTTCTTCTGCGCGTTTGCGTCTCCCAGGACTCTTGCCCTCTGTATTTTTTCCATATTTGCTTTCCCTCTTTCAGTCAGTTTGTTCCACTTAGTTACCTGCCTTCTGATTCCTGCCCTTCATTTCTTCCGCACATTGGCCTTCCCTCAGTTTGTTCTACACATTGCCTTCTCTCTGACTGGTGCCTCAGGCTTATTCTCTAGATTCATTTTGCTCTCTCTGTATTCTAGACCTCTTAATTTTGATAGCTACGACATTGGCTTTCTCAAATTTTCTTCTTCAAACCCTTGTCCTTCAATATTTTCTTCAATGCGCCGAAGATTTTCATCTTCCTTAGTTTCATCAAATCTTTCATCACTGCACTAGTTATTTTGTCTAATAATACATAGATGCGTGCGATCATACGAGCATAGGAAGTTGGCCGGCCGGTCGCTCGAGTCTAGCATGAGTTCAGATTTTCTCGTAAAAACATTGGAATTTCTTATCATATTTAATCATTAATATCAAGCTTATGTTGATCAAGCATTGAATAAGAGTATCACGTAGGCTGCACTATCTTCTGCTCTTCCACCCCATTTATACAAAGCCTGGTCTACCAATCTCTAAACTTACTCGCTTGTCCTTTGCCACCGTATTCACAAAAATATTTTTTCCTGATTCTTTCTATTTTTATTTATTACAAACGTTGGCTGATAAGTTTCTAGATAAACAATTGTAGTAGTACCATAGAGCAGTGCGATATAGTAGGATTAATGTTTCTGCGCTTGTATTCCTCCGTTCTGTTTATTAAATTTTCTGTTGGCACTTTAATTTCCATCCTCTGTTCATTGAATTTCTATCCTCATCGGAGAATCCTATTCCATATTTGTCCAACCTACGAACTTATCAACCTTCCACTACCCGGCGCCTTCTCTAAGTCTTTATACGGACCCCTATTCGGTGATCGGCGGTTCTTGAGCACTTATCAATTTTATGTGAATTTATTTAATGCATTTACTTCTCGTTATTTATATTTGCGTGTGTGTTTTCCCCCATGTTCGTCAGCCACTGCAGTCTGATCTTCGGTTCTTCTATAGTTTTAGTTTTGTTATTGTACCTTCTTTTGTCTGTGTATTTTTCACCATGTTTTTGTCAGCCACTGTAGTTCGCGTATCTTCGGTTCTTCAGTATATCTCAATTTTATATTTGTTTGTGCTTACGACTTTGCAATTTTTTTTTACTTTATAACCATTGTTGTCTCTTGTTACCTTTTTTTGCACTGGAGTGTTCGTCTTCTGCATTTATGTGTCCTTGTCGTTATTTTTTATGTTTTTTTATGGACTCATGTTTTCTATAGTTTCTGTCATTTTAAACACTTTTTTTCCTTCCTTGTTTTTAATTTGTGTGTAATTTACACTTGTATTATTGTGATATGTGACGACAGTTCCTGAGACAAATTCGCTTCTCTTGTATTTTTAGATTTTTATTTTTGTCTGTTATGGCTTAATTCCTTAATATTTTGTTTCTTGCTTAACTATGTTGCCAAAGATGCCTGATCCATTGGAGATCCAAGTTGATTTCTTGAGTATTTTCCTTGTTTAATGATTTTTTGACGATTATTGCCCTGTTTTCTCCGCTGCAATGCTTTAATGCTTCTCTACAGCTCGTTAATAACTACGACTCGACGGACATCTTCACCAAAGTTTTTTATTGCACGGGTGTTTGTCATTTGACACTTGAATGGGAGTGAGGTGCTTACAATTTTTCCTCTCTAATTGACAAGCGTTAATAGCTTCCATGTCGATAAAATTTCATGTTCACCCGGCCCAACATGTCGGGTTGCCTTTAACGTCTGCAACGCAATTCAAGGTGACGAAGCCAGAGTTCCTACCCACAGTTCCTGACGAGTGAAGTCGATTGGGTTTGGCGTAGATCGACTTGGATAGCCAGTAGAAAAAAGTTATGAATGAATTTAACCTGCAGACCTGACTCATCTTTTTTATGTAGTTCGTGCCCGTATTGCCAAATTTTCTCTCCACCGATACGCACGAACACGTGAAGTAACTTTTTTGTGTTCGGAGTGTGGTGGTCTGGATAACACGTGTACTTCGGTATGTATCGTATCGTACACTTCATCGTGTATAACATAACACGTTTTGCTGTACCATATATACTTTCCATGCAGCGTGTCGTACGACATGCTAGGAATAGTCGGCCTGCTGCGATTCGAGTGAGTCCTGCTCCTGCGGAGGGGGTTTGTCATGATCACCCGTCTAATCCTATGGTAAATATTATTAGGTGTTTCGCGTTTCACCACTCGTGGATTGTTCTCGTCGCACGATGTTCGATGGATCAATGGCAACACAGCTACGAAGGCAAAAGTGAAAGTATTCGATATTCATACCTACTGGTTTCCATTAAGATAATTTCGATTAAACCAGATCGGTGTGAATGCGATGCTTATTAGAAAAGAAAAAAAAAATTAGCTGTGTCAATATATTTTGTACACGTGTTTTGTGAGTTTGCGTCAGTTCGTCCTCGGCGAAATGTTTGGTGGTGGATGGCTTGCACTGATTTTTGTACCCGATGTTCGCCAAAAATGTCAATCGTGGACTTGATGGTTTTCGTACTATGTGACTCTCATCACGTTGTGTTGTGAATTGATGTCACTTCTACTGATCTGATTATCCCAATACTGTTGAATGTTCGATGAAGAGTTTCAAAACTTGGACTTGGTGGTTAATGTCTGTCGTCAGTTCCATCACTGAATGAATGGATTTCATTAGTGGCCTCTGCCTTAAATCTTAATGTCCTGTGGAAATTTTAACCTTGAACTTCACCTTTATTGTTAGTTCTTTTCTATTGACTTGACTATGTACCGTCTGTGCTCGAGTGTCCAAGGAATAAGTATACGTTACGTTGTTCGGCAGAAAATTGGACCCTGAACCTCATTGTTTACGCCTCCCTGTTGCACTGTGTTGATTGGTTCACTCGAATCAAGTGTCCGAAGTCGTGTGTTTTGTCTCCGACCATGGTTTGAAATTTGAACTTCTTTATCGAGTTAACGTCTATTACAATTAACGCTCCCAACGATGTTGGTTCGATACCAGATAATGCCGATTGTCTAAATGAAGTTCAATTTTCCTCCATATAGTTCTGACCTGGACTTTGTTGTTGCTGTCGTCGTCGTCGTCTGACGTTTGCATCACGGTGTTGAATGGTGATCACTCTGTATTCATTGTGTAAACAATGTCTAATGTCGGATCACAAGCTTCATTATGGATATCATTGTTTCCTTCTGACTTGGGGCCCTATGCCGTTAAGGTTGCTTATCACTTGTGGGCATTGTCCTAATTCAAGTCAACCTGATAACACGCTGTCGACTTTTTTGGACATTCTTAGGGCATGTTCGATTGAGCGCCGAAATTAAGCCTCCCAGGCTTTATTTATCCGAAACTTGAGCCATATGCTTTGGCTTCGACCCCTTGCATCGAGTTTCAGGCATTGACCCTCAAGCGTTTACCCTCGAGGCTCTTAACAGGGTTGGCAAAATTGTGTTTTTTCTTATTTAAACAACAAACTTTTTAAGTTTTTTGTTTTTGTCTAGCTTTAAAAATTTTAACAAACATTTAAAGGATTTTCTGCTTTGTAAACATGTAGCTCCATAATCATCAACTTCATATTGTAGAAGAATGATTTTAAGGAAAAGCAGTTAGCAGAGTACCTACCTGTGGCTACATTCAATAATCAATCTGCAGAGATGCTATGATTTAAACTTGCAATATAAAATCCTTTGAAAACCTTAATAACACTTCAAATATAAAGAAATCTTGATAGGAGTAGCCTAGCTATTAACTAATCCAAGGCAGAGTACCTATTGAAGTGAAGAAAGTGAAATAGTTTTATGCCTACATCCTATGCAACTGTAACTACTACGGTACTTCTAATTTTCAGTGGCTGCTAGCTTACCAGTCAAACAGATACCTAAATAGAAACACGTTGACTCCTCTTGTCAGTTGTCTAAATAAATTTTAATTCCTACAAGCGAAACTGTACATTTTGCAATAAACAAAAAAAAAAAAAGACAAGTTTTTGGTGTCACCCTGGCCTCCAGAAACTCAACTGTATACTCCGTAAAATGAAGTTGCGGTGCTTCTAAACACTAGCAGCCCGATTTATAGTAGCAAAGCCAAAACTCCCGTCTATGTTTTAGAACAAGTCGAGCTTCGAAGGCTTAATATTTCGGTGCCTAATCAACGGTGCTCTAAATAAATGCTTACTTTAGGGCGTAGGCGGTGTGGGTTAATAATGTTAACCTGAAATTTGCCTTCGTTCGAATTTATCAGAATTCGCCTTATAATGAATGGGTGTTCCTGGGACCTCGTATTAGAATCTGGCAAAGGCTATGCATGTTGGTGACCCTTTACTAGGCATGTGACTTTGTAGTTACATTCATATCACACCTGTACGTGCACACTCTAGTGAAAAGAACGTGTTTCCTCTGCTAATCGTCCGGACGTTTTGTAGACCTCTCAAAAACCCGGCGGTGAGTTTACCAGAAAAGGTGGAAAAAGTTTAGCAGTCAATTCAGCTTGCCTAGAAGTGCTGCTTGTTGAGATTCGGACACTTCCCGTCACACTTGGAATTATGACGTGCAAGTTTTTATTTCAGTGTGTGCTAGTTATTAGATGGAGACGTCAACACGTTCGGGTGTGGAAATGACGAAACTCGTTCTTTTGACTAGCGCGTGTCACAGCCTCGATGAAGGCATTTTTCACCCAAACGGTAAAAGGGCAAACTGTACGTTCTCTGAAAGCATAAGGGATCGTCTTGTATTATTGACTTCGTTACGAAGGTGTTCGGTATTCTATCGCCGTGTTTACGTTATTGTCTTCCTTTTCCTGTTTCCTAGTGACTGCCTATTTTGCTCTCTTTCTTCATTTGCTGTTCCGTATATTTCAGGTTTATATTTGGCTTTCTCGGCGTACCGACTGAAAGTGCCGTGTCACCACACTTTTTAGATCACCATTGTCGTGGACGGCGAGACTTTGATTTTGAAACCTAGTTTTCAATTTCCTTTTTCCTTTTATTGCCAACTTGAGAACTGCTGCTGTGCTTCACTAGACCTATTTAACATCGAGTCTGCAGCTGCAAGGGAAGCTTGCCTGGCAGACGAGATTTTTCGATATTCTTTAGCATTCATTATACGAAGTGCATATTAGAAACCTTTGCTAAATGGTCTCCATCGGCGGCGTTCTACAGGATGGCACTGATGAATTACGAAAAACAAGAGGTTACTTGAAAGTGGGATTTAGTTAACGATGATTTTCAGGTTTGAAGTAATCAAGTAGAACAATGAAAAATGGGGTTGGTACAAAATTGTAGCGCCAGTGTGATAACCCAACCAGATTTCGATTTGTGAGGCCTGGTAAAGATTTGTGCTACTACGCTACTGAACATCATGTTAGTTGGGTACATGGAAGGTCATGACTGAGCTGCTTTTTTGTGGCAGTCCCTGAAAATATTTAGATTTGATTGCTGGCAGTAGACGGACCACCAGGCCCTTTCCCAGAGCGCCGCCGAGTATTACGCTCCTGCCCTCGACCCGAGCTATTTGTGTTGGGGGACTCCTTGACGGGTTACTTCAGTGTTCACTAGGATCATCCCCTATGTTTTTTATAGGCTACTACTTTCTTCTGTGCAATGATGTGCGTTTTATTAGCTGTCCATGTTTACAATTCAGTTTGCTACCCCTGCATTGTTCCTTGTGTATTTTGTTGTGCTATTTTAACTGACAGGCTGCTTTTGCGGCACATTACTCCTTATTTATCTCTTGATTTATGCCTGCCGCTTCCGATTATTTCATAATGTTTCGTACCTGCTTTAATTTATTATTTAATTTATGCCTGCCATGTTTAATGTTATCTTAATTTATCTGCCCTTTTTATTTTAAATGCTAATTTATTCCTGCACGCTCGAAAACTGCACCTGATTTTGGTTTTGATCGCTTGCAGTAATCTCTAATTTTTTTTACTGCATATGCCTTTTTTATGCAAAAATTTCCATGTTTTCTGTTCAGCTTGCTCGACGCCAGCATATACCCTAAGTTGCACGGCTTTCATAGTTACCATTTAATTTTCCATGCTTTGCATTTTTAGAAGTATGCCTATGCAGTACGTATTTATATCTTTTTTACGGTTTTGTGTTGCTGCGCTTTTGGCATGCCTGATGCATTATCGAATGCCCTATCCGGCATGCATTGATGGAATTGTCGTGCCTTTTTCTAATTTGGTTCGTTCATTTGTTTGCTTTTTCATTGCTTAATGTTGTAGTAATTTTGTGCTCTTTGTATTATTGTAGCTACCTATTTGATGCATAACGTAACGAATAGATTGTATCTAATGCATTATTTCTATAATTTTTAATGTATATGATGCAGTTTTTACAGTTTCTATATTCCTCTTTTCTTGGCATAAAATACCTATACAAAAACTACCTACTAAAGCGCTCGCACGGGTAGCTGAAGTGAAAAATAATAGCAGCTTTTGAAGTTTATTTCAAGTGACGCCGAAACTTCTTGCCTTCTTCTGATACCTGGACAATTCGCTAGCTACAAAACTGTACGAACTTTCTTGGTTACCTCATAACGGTCCCTAGAGACGCTGTTTACGTATCTTTCCACTGTGACTGTTCATTGGCCTGTCAACGGAACTATTTTGTTCCATAAATTGTTTCGGTTCAATGTGATTGACCTTCGATCAAACACTGGACAACTGCTGGAGGAATATGCTCTGGTTAGTCCGTTAACTGCTCAGTGACGTTGTTTGAGCCATTCTTGCTCCGTATTTATTCTGATGGGCAAATTAAAATGAATTATAAATCCGGCATGTCATGAGCTAGGTAACACCCTGAAAATTTGCGAGTAATTTAATGCTACATGTCTTAAAAAAAAAATAATAATAACATTGGCTGTACTCTTCGTGTCTACCTACCCGAAAAGAAATGGAGGCCGATTTGCTTTTGGATATCCACCGACTCAAGGAACTCGAAGAATGTACTCGGAACTATTCAGCAATAAAAAAATTTTATTCAAGTAGTATGAAGTATTAATCGACCCAAGAAATCCGGAATACTCTGGATGTGTGCAGCATTTACTGGTGTACACCCCTAAGACTGCGTCACAGCCGCCCGGCATACACTCGCCGCCGTATCGCTGCGGTGATCTGACGCAGTTTCCTGTGACGTCACCGGCGCCTGTTTTCCTTTTTCGCTCACTCAATGCAAGTGCGGCTGAAGCATATGTCGCACAGCCCGTACAGCTTTCCTTTGTTTTCCCTGACGCGTATCCTTCCTGTGCTCACCAGGGTTGCGTAATCTGTCGGAGGGTCTTAGTAGGTTGCGATTCCCTAATTTCAGTTTCCTGTGCACCCCTGATCTAATGTCTGGAGACGCGCGGACCCTTGCCGGCTAAATTGACTCAACGATATGTAGTACCTATATGATGCATTGATTGAATGCAGTATATTTCTGTAGTAGATGTTGTGCCCGTTCATTGCCTGTTGTGCATAGGTGAAAATAAAATCAAATAATTAGAAACACAACACACTACGCCAAGTACTATAATAGCTCGAGCCTCGTGTGATGTCAGTGAAATCTTGTAAATTCTCCTTCCCCAACAGCTTGGCGAAGGCGAAACGTTTGGGATAGTTCATCCTGCTTTAGTGAGAGTCGCTCCCACAGTAGTCCATAGGTTACTTTGTCCCTAGGGCTTCAGGACACCTTTCTTTTCTACCCACTTCGCTTCCTTCCTTTTTTTCTTCTTTTTAATTACAATTTTTTCTGTTTTCCCCTCTTCTGTTCCGATTTGCTGTTCCGCATTTTTCTTGACGTACTGCGTGCCCCTTCCTTTTCTTCGCGAGTCTTAAGCTGCGAACACCTAAAGTACAAAAGTCTGATTCTCGTAGGAATACCATAGTTCGGAACGTTATTGCAGCACACTAGTCCTCTTAGGATTAAACTGAGGTACTTATTCCAGGTATTGTATAGGGTGAAACCGAAGTCCCAAGTGCCTCTTTCTCTGTCTTGCTTATAACGCTTCGAGCTAGCTCCGTCTCTAGCAAGCATATAGTCTGTAATTACGACACTCACTTCTTGTGTCCTACTTAAAGCAAAATTAGGTGTAGTTTGAGACATTTGGTTCATTTTGTTATCACCAGGGAGGTCTCTTTCTCTTGTTATAGAAAATCCCTAATCTTTCTTTTTTCCTCGCATGGAAGTTTCACTTGCGTGCCTTTCGACATTTTATTTGTTAGTAGGGCTACGAAGTCGAATGTGTCAAGTCGGACTCGGATTCCTTCGGTCCAGTTAGTTTAAGAATCGGACCCCAATACAGACTCCGACTCTGTAATCCTGAATACAAGTTTAGTTTTCTCCCCGGGACGGATTTAGTCAAATGCGAGTCATAGAAGCGCACGGGATGCATTAGAAGAGTGTCATTTCTATGTGCACATTGTGAAGGTAATAATGTTTCTCTTTTGCCTTACAGTCCAAGAAGAAAGTGAAGCGGGGACAAGACAAGAGTGACCTCAATGATCTCAAGCAGGAGCTTGAGCTCGACGAGCACAAGGTTCCTGTGGAGGAGTTGTACCAGCGGCTACAGACCAATCCTGATACCGTAAGTGAAGTACCATACGTACGTATATATTGTATATATATATATATATAGCAGTTTACCGCAAGCACTGTATCACACGTGCCGGGCTCCATAAATATTAGCTACTATGCAAACACTGTGCGTATCTGCATGCCGTGTTTGCTGCGTACATAGTTACGTACCGCTGTACTGCTAAAGAAGGTGGACGAGCCAGTAAGTACTCTTAGTTTGATGGTGCCAAAGTGACGTGTCGAGCAGTGACATCGTCGTAAGCCAGTACCTATAGCCGCGCTGAGATTTCTAACCTGATCATAAAGCTTTTGGAATAAAGGGTGCCGCCCATCAGCTCCGCCCGCTTTGTGAGTACCAAGGTGACGTCATAAGCGTTGCGGGATCGAATAAACTAAATACATGGGAAGAGTTTTGGTCCCATTAAGAAACTTATCCAAAGTCTCTTCGGATACCGTAATTTCTTGCCAATACGAAGAGCCTTCGTTGTGCCTTCATCCTGCTACCGTAACTGCCGCTTTATTATTAGTTAATTTTGACTGTAGCTTTACCGAGAGGCCATAATGATCATTGTATATGGTAGTCGCTAACGGGACGTAATGCCGTATTTTAATGCAAATAGGCTTATATGCCATTAGTTAATATTTGCTGCGTGATATCTCCATCCGGAACCCGTATGTATTGCCTACGTGAGCCCATTATGTAATGCTTGAACTTTTGTCATGGTCGATTCTCATTGCATTGAAGAAGTTTAATCGTAATTTTAGCAGTTTTATGACTTCGGAAAATGTGGTGTTCATTTTCTTCTGTGCACCATAGTATTTTTTATGATGGTATAGAGACGTTCTGTAGCCGGCTGCTAGAGGAGCTATGTACCTACTTGATTCTAAGGAGACAGAGGAAAGCTGCTTGCAATTGCTGTAGCTTTTAATGCCTTTAATGCTCGTATGTGAATATATGTAGTTATTTGGTGTGAATATATACATAGTTATGTAGCTAATTATAGATACATTGGTGGCAAGCCGTCTGGCGTGCTCAGGAGATGTCGGAAGTTCCATGGGTTATCTTGTAGTTAGCAAGATTCAGTTATCCTATTTTTAGGTAGTCGCACTTTCTGGAGGATGTGCTGGGCCATTTGTTGAGAGGTGAACACTACTTGTCGTATGAAATAAGATACTTTGGCGGTATTGTATTATAATCGGACATGGAGATTCTCTCAGGACCCGGAGTCCGATTATTTTCCATTGGACCTCGGCAACTCTCGTGATTTTGAAGGCGTAACTCTCAACCGCCCAATTTCTTAAAAAGTGGACAATTAAAACTAAGCTATTCCTGAGAGAATCGAAGCTGCATTTGTTTGCAGAGTGAGAGTCTGATATTTTTTTTATGGAGATCAGACGTCCCGTGTCTGGAACTTGCTTAATTCAAGAGAAGGAAGGAAGTGAGTGTGAGACTTGGTCCATGAGACTCCACATGCCTGGTTTAAAGTGACTCTTGCGTGTCTACTGGACGCATTTGTGCTCGTCCTACGAACTGTGATATTTAATGTCTGCTCCAAAGAACAAAGCTGCCACGATACAGTAGTCGAAGGTGGGACGAGCGTGCCCCGTACTGACGTTACCTCCCCCACACAGGGTCTAAGTAGCGCAGAGGCCCGGCGCCGGTACGAGAGGGACGGTCCCAACGCCCTCACGCCCCCCAAGAAGACGCCAGAATGGATCAAGTTCTGCAAAAACCTCTTTGGTGGCTTCGCCCTTCTCCTTTGGATCGGTGCCATCCTCTGTTTCATTGCCTACAGCATAGAAAGTGCCGCCGAGGAGGAGCCTAGTAAAGACAACGTAAGTTGCCATCTATGAGAAGTTACTGAATTTATTGTTAGCTTCTCTTCTGTAGTCAGGGAGATAACAAAGCTTCAGAAGGTTGCTACTTACTGTAGGTTGATATAGAATCTGCTCCTGAGAATAGTACAGTCCATTCAGGTTTTACTCGCTGAAGAGTTAGTGAATAGAATGAGCCCCTTTACCCTTGAGGTAATTAATCAATAACCGTACAATAAAACATTACCAGGCGTACTAAAAAAAAGAAAAAAAAATATGTAGGTCAAGTCCGTTAGGATTTGGGTCAGTGACACGCTGCTCTCAGTACTGGTGTTAACAACCGGATGCTTGTTACTGTTGTAAAATAGATATTTTTTTTGTTTTACTGGACAGCTGGCGTAGTCTTACTGTACAATAATTACGTAATTACGCTAATTGCCTGCACTTCCAAAATTTTGGATATCTTTAGCATTGCCCCTATTTTACAATGTTGTGTTATTGTACCAGAAGGGTTTTTGTCCAATTATAGCTTATTTCTACGAGAAACAAGCCATTCTAGCGAGGTAACACAGCCTAGTTGAAATATTGCCATAGTTAGCAACGCAAGTACGATAGTTACCCTGTTAGTGGAGGGACGAGTGAATATGGTATGGGTTTTTCTCTTGGGGTGATGAAGCACCGTTTGGTAGATAGCCATTAGGGACCGAATGGAATGCACACGTTAGTTTCGCTCCTTGAAGATCTAGTGAGTTTCCGAAAGTTTTTTTTTTTTTTTCGTGTCGAAAAGAAAGTAAGAGGCAACCATCACTTGCTAACTTCTCTCTGTCAGGTGTATTTTTTTTTTTTTTGAAGATATTCGTGGTACAGAC
Source organism: Parhyale hawaiensis (assembly GCA_001587735.2). NCBI lineage: Eukaryota > Metazoa > Arthropoda > Malacostraca > Amphipoda > Hyalidae > Parhyale > Parhyale hawaiensis. The sequence continues at coordinate 20,428,302 of LQNS02276498.1, forward strand.
TTCGCACGTGATTTAGGAAGAAAAAGTAATTTTTTTTTGCTCAAATCGATAACTGCGCAAGTTTTTTCTGTGAAAAGGAGTTAGTCGAAGAATTGGCCATTTTGTCTGGAAGTGTAGCTCAGGTTCTTTTCTATAATTTACATGTTAGGCCTAATTCTTTTAATTGGTGTTTACTTATCGTCTGGAGTTGAAATGAGGCTTTCAACCTGCGTTCTCCGCATCATCCTCCCTATTATATCCCATGATAATCTAAGTCTTTTTGCCCTCCTTTATCTCTTGCATTTACTGTCTTAAGATGTTAACCTAACGATTCTATAATTTCGTGTTTTCCTGTCGCTAATCCACATTATCTTGCAGTTCTTTAATTCTAACAGCATTACAGATTTCGGCGTCGAAGCAATATTACTGTTTTGTGCTACTACGTTTAGAGTGGCCCCGCTCGTCGAATCGTTGCCTATTTTCCCTCTTATCTTACATGTCCTAATAATAACTCTTCATTTTCCTGTCCAGTGAAATCTCGCCTAACGATCGTAAAAAATTAAAACAAGAATTCGCGTAACGAATATTCATAGAACGACGTGAAAAAAATAAGATATGTCGAGGACTGTCTTAACGAATCATTTGTAAAACGAACTCTCAAAAGTTAACGTAACGAGTAATTTATGAAATTAGCATAGGTAAAAAGTTCTGAAGGTGCCTCTCTTAATGAGAAGGATTGATTCCTACAGCGTGTAAAAAGAAGGTACATATTTAAAGAGGACTTTCTCAACGTGCGATTTATCAAGGATATAAAGTTTAAACAAAGTCTCGCTAAAAAGGGATTTCTAAGATGAAAAGAAAGATAAGAGGACTCGCCTGATTCAAAATGGTTCTTAAATGCGATAAAAATGATTTAATTATTGGAAGAAGCTTGGCATCCTCACCGAATCGCACTTATTGCTACCTGAAAGTTTTGAAAGTGTCTGGTATCTCATTCCATAAATTGTTAGGAACCCGTGCTTTCTCGTCCTTGAACATGCCTTGAATTTGAAATGGCCCTTCAAAAACTTGAAAATGCCTTGTAGTTGTGCCAGAAACGAGAAATTGCCTTATTTTATTTCATACAATCATTACCTCTAGCTAGGCTACAGGGTTGTGCCGGATCAGGCAAAGTTAGAGGAAGACTAACGAATGCAATTGTCAAACATGATTATTTATGCGAATTGATCTGAACGGTAAAAATATACGATCAAACTTGTTTATTTGTTAGTGGTTGTTCACATCATATAGTAATATTATACGTTTTTCATCTTTTAAAGCTAATTATAAGAGAGCCTTGAATTTTCCCGACGTCGTCATTGAAAATTTTAAATTTCATTTTCCCAAATCGTTATACACCCTGTTGTATAGCGCCCTGTGGAAGACCACATGCTCGAGTTATGTTTGTCCACGAAAGACCTATGCGGTGAACAACTTCTGGCGTAAACGTGGAGACTCCGTGAAGACCTTCGTAAGCCGCCCAGGGCAGGAACTGTTGGACTGGTTCTGTGATCTCGAGACGAATATTAGCCACCTCCTAAATGGAGATCTTTTGCTAAAATATTTCACTGTGGTACGAATAACCTGCCGACACGGGACGGATATGCTTGGGTTAGTGCTTAACGATTAATTATGTTCGGTGGGCGAGGTTTCACGGTTATTTAGTGATTTGCAGCATCATAAAGCATAATTTACAGTTACGTTAACTATTACGGTATTTTAATAAATACGGACTGTTCTGTCCCCATTGATTAAGTTAATGAGCTCTTTATGTACTTGGATCAGTTTTTACCTATCTACTACTAGTGTAGCGAGGTTGTAGATACTGGCGTACATGCTGTATATTCTGCATGTCTATCGTTTATTGGCATAGTGCTGTTGTACATTGCGCGTCTGTGTTTAGGCGTAGTATTCTTACTTTTCCTAGGCATAGTATTTGTATTCGATTTAGAAACTGCTCTTGTACATGCATATCTAGGTAGTTATCGGATCTTCGGATTTATCTAGTGATAGCGTGTATCTGCATACAATAGGCATAGTTTAGTGAAAGTTAAGGTAGATGTTTCATCTAGGTTGTTTCGTAACTCCAAAGTAGGCCTGCCTCGTTCAGTTGAATCTATTGAAAAGCTTTCAATACTAGCCTCTGAACCGGTCAAATGGTAAATTTAAATGTTCTGGGTGATATTAACTAACGCACAAACAACTGTATCGGATCATCTGTCTTTGTTGCATTTCCTCATCTGTTTTAACTTGTCCATCTAATTATCATGCCTGGATCCATCTTTGCTCTCGGTATGCGTTGTGTCGTGTCCCTATCTCCTCCAATCCTCTTGGTTACGACTGCCGCGAGAAGGGAAGGATAACATTTTAGCACCACCTAATCTTAGTTCTTCCCTAGCTCTTTTAAATTACTGTAGTGGCCAGTCTCTCCGGTGAGGGTATCAGCTTCTCACTGCCGTGAAATCCCGAGAAATCAAGAATTTTTCTATATACTTTTACTGTAGTTTCTGTACAGTGGAGCTTTAGATTTTCTCCAAGTTATTCGCGCACGTTGTATGTAGTGGCTACTATTTATGTGTAGATAACTTAGGCGTTACAAATGCCGTGGTTGACAAACCAATTTCCTTCGTTTACTATACAAAGTCGCTGTATGTTGCAGCTGTACCTAGGCATTGTGTTGACTGCTGTGGTCATTATCACCGGTATCTTCTCCTATTACCAAGAAGCCAAATCTTCCAAAATTATGGAATCGTTCGCTAACATGGTACCCCAGGTAACGGTCGAAATACTCAGTGCTGACTGACTGCACATCGCTTCTGTAGTTTAGACGTTTGGCTGCCCTGTGGGTATCGAGGTCATGTCTTCGGTGGCCCCCCAGTGTTCTTTTTTTATAATAGCGGTATGAAGACAGACTCCAATGAATCTCCATTTTAATTCTCTCGTAAATCTTATTAACTTTTATTCCTTCGGCGTTAAGGCTCTGCTGCAAACTTGTGTCAGTTTCTTTCAAGTTTCTCCAAACCGTAGCCTATTGTGGGTCAAGTGTTATCCAAAAGTGTTGTTGCCGGCAACCCAGTATATGATGGTATTGTGTCAGTATTTCTTAAAGATGATAATTCGACCATTAGACTTGGTGGCGCAGTATATGCAGTCCCAGTCGCATCTGTGGAGAACATCTGAAAGATTTCTGACCGCCGAGGACTTGCCAGTAGCAGTAAAGTTGTGAAGCGATCATAATGATTCCTCGACAGTTAGCCTTTCAATTAAAAAAAATTCGACAGTTGTCATTGTTGAAATTTGATCAACTTCCTATGAATTTTAGTGGGCGCTAGTTTGGCCACTCAAGAATGACCAGCATACTCCGCTGGCAACAAAGAAAAGAAATAGCTTGTAGGATCAACACACCGCTGCCAGCCTTTCTCGCGTGTTCGCCGTGTGTCCGTTTGTATTTCTGTAGAAAATTCGCTTAGTAAAGTCATTGCGGAACGTCAGCCTACAGTGCAGACTTCTGTTTGTTGAAAAAGTCTTACGTGGCATTTGCTATGGGAAGTATTTGTGCTGTGGTGCTTAGTGCTGCGATTTGTACTGGTGCTGAAAAGAAACCAATTTGACATTACCATTAATTTAGGGTTCTCTAAACATAACGAGCGATCAAACGATATGTTCACAGCTTTATGGTATGTGCCTAGCTCTGAAGCTAACGATGTTTCAGCGATGAATTCTAGATTTCCATTAGCATCGCTATAGAGTTCCACTGAAATGAAGATGCTAGCCTGCTACATGATAAGGACGAGAGAAAAAAAAGTTAGCATGTTTATGTCCTAAACCGTTCAGTTGCCTTGATGATTGTGTTAGTTTGCTCAAGTTGCTAATTTTTAAAAATTGCCGGGTCTTGGAAGTTGACGTTGTTTTCTTTAAAAATGCAGCGGTTTTCTCTTGTAGCTGAGATGGAAATATTACGGAAAAGGGATTAGATTGGATTTTTAAATATTTTTATCTCGCTTGACAGTACAACTGCACCAACATCACTTATGTATAACTTAACTGCAGCTATTCTTGTGAAGTCTTGAATAGTTTAAAAACAAAGTGCACGAGAGAAGTGGCTAGTAGTGTGTGTGGGTTCTGCCGTGTGTAGACTTACACTTCGCGTATCGCCCGAGAAGATCGTGACACTGAAGTTACGAGTTCGACTGGGTAAGTCGCCAATTCGCTACGCCCCAGTAACGCTGGCATTTGTTGGGTACGTAAATTGTATGTCTGTAGTGCTGGCCTAATTTGAAGGGGTAAGTCGCTGACTTGCTGCTTATTACGGTGATGAAATTTATAGTTTAGTTCGTAGATGTATGTAGTCCTATTAGTGTAGTATATACGATACAGGACTTGTGTAAAATTCTTGGCATATCATATTTTGTTATGTGTGGCTTACTGAAGTGCAGTCATGCCTTGGATTCAGAATGCTTTGAACAACTGGCAATCGGCGCGGTCCCCTTCTCCCGAAAAAAAAAATAAGTTGGAATCCCAAAACACGGAAGCTCTACCTTGGAATGCGGAGGCTAAAATTTGTGTACTTTTGAATTTGAAACCTCCCCGTACATAAAGTCAGAACGTTTCTGGACTCGAAACGGTAGATCTTCCCAAAAGTGCAATGACTCCGCGTTCGGAACGCCAATGGGTTGTGGAACTCCGTCTTACCTGGTATTAAATTGACTGAACCCCATTAATAAACAGTATTATTACGAGAACGGCCTCACAATACCGCAGCATGTAGAAGGGTAAAGTTCTGATTTCAATGCATCACTGTACTGACCGGCTATGGCCAGTACTGTCCATTTTCGCTTCAAGTGTATCACTGTACTGACCAGAACCAGTGGGCCACGGTAGGTACCAATGTACCCACTCGCAAGTGGTTCAATTTCACGCACGCTTGTGGTTGTGGGACACAGAAGTCAGTGTTGCGTGGTACTTGCGCTTGTTGTAGACAAACGGTACCTACCATGTCTCAATCGGAAATTAACCCATTAAGTAGGTACCAGGATCCCCAAATGAGAATCAACTGAATATTGCCATTCCTACCAGAAATATTGGTTTAAATTGGCCTTGGATTCTCTAGTTGGCGATTATCCGATGCCGCCCCATAGATATTGGACAAATGTCTATAATTTTCTTTTGGGGCTGTAGCGTGCATGCAGTTACCATCGGCTTTGGCTTTCTTAAAAATTTAATCCAGTTGCTAGAATGATTTCACCGCCTTCCGGATTCTCTTAGCGATGATTTAAGAATAAAAATATTTTCCGCCTTGAGGTTGATCTTCAAGGGGATTTGATATTAGTGGAAGAATCGAGCGGCTTAATTTGAGGTCACTTCCATTTTTAGTTTCATACCATTTTAATTATCGATGGCGTTTCTTTTTTTGTTATTATCATTGCTTTGCCGACGTGCGCATATTGGCTAAAGTTTTTTTTTTCACGCGCCTCTTATCCCTCCCTTTCTCTTTTCACCTCTAACTGGTATCAAAAAACTTAATGTACATATTAGGCTATCGGTCGGAATTTTAATGCTTCCTGAATATAAATGGGGCTCCCATTTCACACTCGCGCCTGTCATATATGTATGTGCATTTGTATCTTTCGTTATGTGTTCAACTTACGTGCTTTTTAATGTTGTATAATTCTCACGGATGTGTTTCATATTGTGCAATTGGACGTATGTATATATTTTTTGTAGTTTCCTGTTGTGTGGTGGTAAATTTAGGAACAGGTAATTATGCGGTTTTCTGTGTTCGCTGTAAATTCATCGATGGTCTTCCTGATGCACCGTATTAAAATTCTTTCCTTTAATGGACTTCAATATTAAGCGGTTGGTCTACTCGACATGCCAGGCTACTAATATATACATAATCATGGTGCATTATGTATTAAAAGTAGGGGATTAAATACATAATGGTTACAATAGAAATGCGGTTGCAGGCCACAGTTGTCGCATGTTCCTGGATTACTGGAATGGATCTGTTACCGACTTAAGTTTGATAGTCTCTTTTGCTAAGGTTTTCTCCATCAAGATTCCTCAATCTCTCGTTCTTTTTTGTATCCTTCCCTACTTCTCTGAGCCATTTTTTGCAGGATATTTGTTGCCTCTTATTTTTTTTTTAATGTACCACTACCGTTATTTATAGGCTATCTATGCTGATATCCTGTGTGATTTTCTTCCTGTCTTTTTTTTTGCGTACCCGGTTTCTTTTCGACCTGTTACAGTCAAGGGCAAGTGGCCCTGACGGAGTCACGCAGCTGGTACAATAAATACAGATATTACAAAATGTAAAAATTATGTAAAGCTCTTGACTCCTTACAAAAGCGCAAAAATAAAAGCCACACTCCCACCAACCAATCCCAAGAAGCGTCATGTGTAAGCCTTGGCGTGAGTGAATAGCGTTGACGTCGGCATGTGCCGTCGATATCGCGTAGGCCTATTAACTTAACCCTTCAATACGGTAACCAAAGTTTTATACTAATGACACTAAAGACAACGTAGTCAAATGGTTACGTTTGGCGTGACACGAGTGCTATTCCTATAAAATTTGATATTTAATTGAAGCATTGAAGAATTCAGTAATACTTTTAAGATGTAGTTCAAAGCTAACATATGAAAATTCTGAAATTATTCCCCTTCTTCCCAGCTTATTCTCTTTACAGACGCTGCTGCTGTATCAAAACACCAACTAGCCGTATTTATTATGCATATCTTGAACCCTTTCGTTCCCAAAACTCTGCTCTTGCTATGAGGTTCTAGCAGCAGCTCATAATAGACACTCTCATTGCAGTCACTTGAGCTCCACCTCCCGTTGTAGCTACTCTGTCGAAAATAAAATGCAAGCACTGACTTCAGACGAGTTGTAAAATATATTGTACAAGTTTCCAGAGCGAGGAACAACGCGCTGGTTTCAATAATGAAAACCTTGGTGCGGGAACTCGAGTTCCCGTGTGGAAGGAAAGGGTTAAGGTAGCAGCGTGTTCCCTAGCTTAAGCTGTACACGACAGTGAATGTAGATTTAGAGAAGAGCTCCTCAGCCAATAATAGTTTTACCACCAATTGCCCATATTTTTACTACCGGTAAACTTCATGCTAGAAATCTATTATAGCGGTTATTTTGGATTTATATTTTTTGGGATAAATTCACCTTATGACCAATTTAACTATTAAATTAATACATTGAAAACTTCCATAAGCCATGTTTGGAATCAAAGACATATTTGTTCATATTGTGCTAGTCACCTTAAATTCGTTCTTTCTGCTTTTCGTAATATCATTTATGTATACTACCTGATAATCTCTTTCAAGTATTGTAGGGGCATTCCTACATTCAGGCTGAGGATCTCTTGCATACGCGATCGCTTTTACATGCTTGATGTTCTTCAGTTTACGCAGAGCGATACGACAGCGGACGTGAGCCTTTCACTCTTTTATCAAGTGTCTTGTTGAACTCAACTTCTTTGTGCTAACATATGCCGATAACAAGAGTGAAGTGGCCTCCGTATGCTGACCTAAAGCTGTAGTCAAGTCTCTCATTAGTGTGTTTGAAGCTTTCATAGATACACTATAGCTACACCGCACATTATGTTGTACAGTTCCGCTTCTGAAGGAAGCAAGCGGTGGAGCGGTTTGTCGTGGCCCGCGTTCCTCTAACTCTATTTAATTAAAATTAGGCATTACTGTAACGACTAACCTCATTCCCATCAACGTCCCGTCCTCTGCTGGAAGAAGCTTTACATACCTATATATGCCTACATTTATCATTGGAGTCTTGCGTGTGTCCGTAAAACAGAGTCTATTGATTGAAACGTGCTTCTTCCTATAGAATGTAATTAAGCGTTACGTCGATATATATACTTTGTGCTTCCTATACTTATACGTGTCTACCCAATAAGTAACTATAAGTGCGTGTTAACCATGCTCTTCGTATCTAGTTTCTCACGTGTTTTCTACCGTCAACTTCCAGGAATTTCTCGCGTTTCCTACGTACATTGTATTATTTTATTAATAATAATAATATTCAATACGTAAATCCCATGTTTTCTACTGATAACATCCGGGCTTGACCTAAATTTCCTACGTAAAGCATATTTTCTACCAATTCTATCCAATATGTCTTTATGTTTCCTACTGATGACATCCTACATAAAGCATATTTTCTACCAGTATTGCCATATTTTCTAGCAATAACATCCGATCATTTTCCGTCTTATGTAAGCCGAGCAGCGTATATTCTACGGACGATTCTTGAGTTTCTAGTGTGTCGTGACGTCAAGCGCACCTTTGCTTCTGTAGCCGTAAGCCTATCCATAATCTCATCTTCATTTTGCAATATTAAGTAGTTGGTTTGCAACCTCTCCAATGTCGAGTGCAGCGGATGATTGACTCGTGAGTGCTTTGATCCTACAGTTGTACCTGGGTATCGTATTGACTGCGGTGGTGGTCATCACGGGCATATTCTCGTACTACCAAGAAGCAAAGAGTTCTAAGATCATGGAGTCCTTTGCCAACATGGTGCCGCAGGTAATGATGCGTTGTCCGTTCTCCCTAACTTCTTCGTTAATCTTAGAGACATCGATTTTCTATTCTTCCGTCCCTTTGCCTTACCCTAAGCATGTCACACCGATTGTACACTTCATGGGCTGCCCCATATTACAGTAAATCTTGTGCAAGCTAGCGATCGTATTCTCGTCGTCTCCTAATAAAAGTATATTTTCACGACGATGTTAGATATTCTATCGTAACATTGGCATTTCTTCTGACGTGATTCGGCTTTCGAAATGGATGTCATGTGCATTCTAAAATGCTGCTACACAGCAACTGAGGCATTTTCAGTTTTTTTTTTTTTTATTTTTCATTCATGGAGCCCTCTTGAACAATGCTATGTGGGGGGTTTCTCCACATTGCACTTTTAGAGCTCCACCCGCTTTGGGCAACCCCTACACCACCATGTCAGTTTTCGTGGGTTTCATCGCATGTCGACTGATAACATTTGGTTGTTATAACTGTTCCGCGAGAAGTTTGAGCTCATCGTCGCTGTCCTCGCATTCAACACGCGTGTCTGATTTCCACATTTTCTTATGAGCTTCTTTATGATTCCTGCTATTTTCCAAATAAAGCACGCACTGTCTTGTCAGCGAATTTATGGAAATACAGGTACGTAAAACCTCAACTTCTGCAATGGTTCCTGCCAGACTCAAGTAAGTGTACCGGAGTCGCATAAGGACGGTAAGTGTAGCGTGTTGTTACTTTAGGTGTAAGTATTTTTCTTATTACAAAGATTTTGGCTGATGCAATAACAAGTGGCACAGTGTTTTCAATAAAGTTACATTTGTTTTATTCTCTTGTATTAAACTTCGTCAAAAACTTCCTACTGTTTACATGATTGAATAGTCATTTTTTTCCAAAAATGAAATATATTGTCTATTATTGTAGATAACTTGAAAATTTTGCGTACTTGTCGAGTTTCTCGACAACCGCTTTATTCGTGATATATAAGTATGCCTATAAAATACGGTAGATATTATCGATCTGTTAAACGACTTACTATGTATACACATGTATAGGCTGTTCAAAGAAAGTTTTACGTTTTCATTGGGAATGAATATCAAAGTTATGGTTATCAAATTGCACATCATTCTCACAAAATTGTTCATGTGTCTGTGTGAACGAAAACAGTCTTGTAATGCCTTACAAATAATTTGATCAATTCCTGTGCATACCCTCGGTCGGTTCTATTTTGTTATAAAAACTTATAAATTTAATCCCCCAGAAGAAGATTCAGATTTTCTGCTATGGGTCATACCTCGGTCTTGGGACGCCCAAGACAACAATTAGCTAACTCACTGTATGAAAATGTAGCTTCGTTTAAACACCCTGCACGTATTTAATTCCTATATTACTCAGGCTGCGCTATTAAGGTTCATCCTTCGCTGCTGTCGTCATTCAGTGGGCCAAATGGGCCTCAACCGCGCAACCCAGCTACTCCGATGCCCGTTGTCTTACAAACGAAAGCCTTTGTATCGTAGCGAGGTAGCCCTGCCGCCTGAGTAAGATAGGGTCAAGACATGGGCTGGATTATGTACCCAACTGACATATTTCCCCACTTCTCACAGTACGCTATTGTACTTCGTGACGGTGAGAAGCAGAATCTGCGGGCAGAGGATCTGTCTATAGGAGATGTTGTGGAGGTGAAGTTTGGTGATCGAGTCCCTGCCGACATCAGAATCATCGAGGCTCGAGGCTTCAAGGTGAGTATTCGTCGATCATCTTCCCGCATTACCACCTGTGTACTCATTTAAGTGCCTTATCTATTAGCTAACTCGTGACGGACTTCGGAGGAACGCCCTCGCAAGAATAGCATAAAAATGACCCTACGTGGCCACTTCTCGGGGCAAGTGTTCATAGTCCTGTGCCTACGAGCAGCTGCTGAACGTTTGTTGGGACCTGACTTGGTCACGATGGCTGTTGGCTAGTGTAATACCTCTTGATTTGCTATAAGGTTAGACATGTAAAATACATTGGTGACGACCTAGGATGGTCGTCATAATCATAACCCTGTTATAAGCACCGAATCAAACGGTTTCGCGCATGAGCAGCTTTTTGCTTGGGTGACATCGCTGCAAAATTTATGGACGGATCTCGATGAAATGTACAGGAACTGTTAAGCATGTCACCTGCGATAAGTGCTGTAAATTTTTGTGGTATCCGGCTGACCGTTCGTAAGTCGATTATTTAGTACAGTATTGTGTTGCTTGGCGAAGGCCTACGCTCTCAGCGTGCGGCTCTGCTAACTTTGGCCAACATTATTACCTCGGTTTTCATTGTTGCTGCTACCGACAGGTGGACAACTCGTCCCTAACAGGAGAGTCTGAGCCCCAGTCTCGGTCGCCAGACTTTACAAACGACAACCCTCTGGAGACGAGGAACCTTGCTTTCTTCTCTACCAACGCCGTCGAAGGT
>LQNS02276498.1:20454753-20467036 GCA_001587735.2 Parhyale hawaiensis
CGCCGGTACGAGAGGGACGGTCCCAACGCCCTCACGCCCCCCAAGAAGACGCCAGAATGGATCAAGTTCTGCAAAAACCTCTTTGGTGGCTTCGCCCTTCTCCTTTGGATCGGTGCCATCCTCTGTTTCATCGCCTACAGCATAGAAAGTGCCGCCGAGGAGGAGCCTAGTAAAGACAACGTAAGTTGCCATCTATGAGAAGTTACTGAATTTATTGTAATCATATGTAGTCGGGGAGATAACGAAGCTTCAGAAGGTAGCTCCTTACTGTAGGATAATAGAACCTGATCCTGAGAATAGTGAAGTCCACTCAGGCCTTACTCGCTTAAGAGTTAGTGAATAGAATGAGCCCTTTAACTTTTGAGGTAATTATTCAATAACCGTACTATGGAACCTTACCAGATGTTCTAAAATAAAATAAAGAAAAATAGAATATGTAGCTAAAGTCTGTTAAGATTTGGGTCAGTGACACGCTGCTCTCAGTACTGGTGTTTACCGGATGCTTGCCACTGTTGTAAAAATAGATATTTTCTGTTTTACTGGGCAGCGTTGGGTTGTCTTACTGTACAATAATTACGTTAATTGCAAGCGCTTCCAAAGTTTTGGAAATCTTTAGCATTAACCCTACTTCACAAGGTAGTTTTATTGTACCAGAAGTTTTTTTTTGTCCCATTATACCTTATTTCTACGAGAAACAAGCCTTTCTAGCGAGGTAACACAGCCTAGTTGAAATATTGCCTAACCGCATGTCACCCTAAGCCCAATTTCAACGTGACCGAAATTGAAATAATGGGAAGTTAGACAAACCAGACCTACCCTCACCTAACCTACCCGAAGAAGTTATGAAGGAATCTTTTCCAACTTACCCGAAATGAGTTCGGGTTTTTGCTACAGTAGGGCCTAAAGAGAGCGGTCATTGGATTGGGTACGTGTGATTTTTAGGAGAGAGGTTAGGCACCATAGTTAGCAACGCAGTATGCTAGTTACCCTATTAGTGGAGGGACAAGTGAATATGTTATGGGTTTTCTTCTTGAGTGATGAAACACAGTTTGGTAGATAGCCATTAAGGGACCGAACGGACTGCACAAGTTCGAAAAAAGAAAGTAAGAGGCAGCCATCACTTGCTAACTTCTCTCTGTCAGGTGTATTTTTTTTTTAAGATGTCCGTAGTACGGATTTCGCACGTGATATAGGAAGAAAACGTAACTTTTTTTTGCTCAAATCGATAACTGAGCAAGTTTTTTCTGTGAAAAGGAGTTAGTCGAAAAATTGGCCATTTTCTCTGGAAGTGTAGCTCCGTTTTTTTTTCTTTAATTTACATGTTAGGCCTAATTCTTGTAATTTGTATTTACTTATCACCTGGAGCTGAAATGCGGTTTTTCAACCTGCGTTCTCCGCACCATCCTCCCTATCGTAACCCATGAAAATCGAAGTTTTTTGCCCTCCTTTAGCTCCTGCATTTACTGCCTTGAGTAAGATGTTAACTTAACGATTCTACTAATTTCGTGTTTTCCTGTCGCTAATCCACATTTTCTTTCTGTGCTTTAATTCTAACAGCGTTACAGATTTCGGCGTCGTAGCAATATTCGTGTTCTGTGCTACTTTAGAATAGCCCCGCTCGTCGAATCGTTACCTAGTTCCCCTCTTATCTTTCATGCCCTAATAATAACTCTTCTTTTCTCTGTCCAGTGAAATCTCGCCAAACGATCGTAAAAAATTAAAATAAGAACTCGCTTTTAACGAATATTTGTAGAACGACGTGAAAAAATTAGATATGGCATGGACTGTCTTAACGAATCAGTTGTAAAGCGAACTCTCACAAGTTTACGTAACGAGTGATTTATGAAATTAGCTTCGGTAAAAAGTTGTGAAGGTGCCTCTCTTAATGAGAAGGATTGATTTCTACAGCGTGTAAAATGAAGGTATTTAAAGAGTACTTTCTCAACACGCGATTTATCAAGGATAAAAAGTTGAAACAAAGTCTCACTAAAAAGTGATTTCTAAGACGAAAAGAAAGCTAGGAGGACTCGCCTGATTCAAAATGGTGCTTAAATGCTATGAAAATGATTTGATTATTGGAAGAAGCTTGGCATCCTCACCGAATCGCACTTATTACTACCTGAAAGTTTTGAAAGTGACGTTTTACTTATCTCATTCCATAAATTGTTAGGAACTCATGATTTCTCGTCACAGTTGTACAGGGTGTATAACGACCTTGAAATTCTTGAATATGCCTTGAATTTAAAAGGGGCCTTGAAAACCTTGAAAATGCCTTTTATTTGTGCCAGCAAACGAGAAATTGCCTTATTTTACACAATCATTACCTCTAGCTACAGGGTTGTGCCGGATCAGGCAAAGTTAGAGGAAGACAATGAATGCAACTGTCAAGCATTATTATTTATGCGAATTGATCTGAATGGTAAAAATATACGATCAAAATTGTTTATTTGTTATTGGTTGTTCACATCATATACACTAGTAATACTTCACATTTTTTATCTTGGTATCTTGGAATGATAATTGTACGAGAGTCTTGAATTTTCCCGATGTCGGCATTGAAAACTTTGAATTTCATTTTCCCAAATATGTAGTTATACACCCTGTTGTATAGCGCCCAGTGAAAGACCACATGCTCGAGTTATGTTTGTGGACGAAAGACCTATGCGGTGAACAACTTACGGCGTAAACGCGGAGACTCCGTGAAGACCTTCGTAGCCCACCCGGGACGGGCAATATTGGACTGGTTCTGTGATCTCTAGACGAATATTAGCTACCTCCTACATGGAAATCTTTTGCTAAAATATTTCACTGTGGTACGAATAACCTGCCGACACTGGACGGATATGCTAGGGTTAGTTGCTTAACGATTAATTATGTTCGGTGGGCGAGGTTTCACTGCTATTTAATGATATGCAATATCATGAAGCATAATTTACAGTTACGTTAAGTATTACGACGGTATCTTAATAAATACGGACTGTTCTGTCCCCATTGATGAAGTAAATAGGTTTTATGTACTTGGATCAGTTTTTACCTATCTTCTCCTAGTGTAGCGAGGTTATAGATACTCTCGTAAATGCTGTATATATTCTGCATGTGTATTGTTTATTGACATAGTGCTGTTGTACAATGCGCATCCTAGGCATAGTATTTGTATTCGATGTAGAAATTGCAGTTGTACATGCATATCTATGTATCGGATATTCGGATTTATCTAGTTATAGCGTGTATTACTCATCTGCATACAATAGGCATAGCTTAGTGAACGTTTAGGTACATGTAACATGTAGGTTGTTTCGTAACTCCAAAGTAGGCCTGCCTTGTTTTGTTGAATCTATTGAAAAGCTTTCAATACCTACTAGCCTCTCAACCGGCAAATGGAAAAATTAAATATTCTGGGTGATATCAACTAACGCAGAAACAACTGTAGTGGATCATCCGTCTTTGTTGCATTTCTTAATCTGTTTTAACTTGTTCTTCCCATGCGGAGTAATAATCTTAGTTCTTCTCTAGCTCATTTAAATGTGACTAGTCTCTCCGGTGAGGGTATCAGCTTCTCACTGCCGTGAAATCCCTAGAAATCAAGAATTTTTCGACATTATTTTATTGTATTGTAGTTCCTGTACATTGGAGCTTTAGATTTTCTTCAAGGCATTCGTGCACGTTGTATGTTGTGGCTTCTATTTATGTGTAGATAACTTAGGCGTTACAAATGCCGTGGCTGACAAACCAATTTCCTTCGTAATGATATGTTTCAGCGACATACAACGTCGACATGGATCCGTAACACAACTGACGACACCAGTAATAGTGGCCATAGAAGAGGATAATGGTTCTTCGGTTTAGAAGGTTTTAATACCTTAGGTTCGCTAACATGGTACCCCAGGTAACCGTCGAAATACTCAGTGCTCACTGACTGCACATCGCTTCTGTAGTTTAGACGTTTGGCTGCCCTGTGGGATATCCAGGTCATGTCTTCAGTGGCCAGCGTTCTTTTTTATAAAAACGGTATGAAGACAAACTCCAATGAATCTCAATTTTAATTCTCTCGTGAATCTTATTAACTTTTATTCTTTCGGCGTTAAGGCTCTGCTGCAAACTTGCGTCAGTTACTCTCAAGTTTTTCCAAGCCGTAGCGTATCGTGGGTAAAGTATTATCCAAAAGTGTTTTTGCCGGCAACCCAGTATATGATGGATTGTCGGTACATATTTCTTAAAGATGATAATTCGACCATTAGACCTGGTGGCACAGTATATGCAGTCTCAGTCGAATTTGTGGAGAATATCTGAAAGATTCCTGACCGCCGAGGACTTGCCAGTAGCAGTAAAGTTGTGAACGAACATAAGGATTTCTTGACAGCGTTTCAATTAGAAAAAATTCGGCAGTTGTCATTGTTGAAATTTGATCAACTTCCTATGAATTTTAGTTGGCGCTAGTTTGGCCACTCAAGAATGACCAGCATACTCCGCTGGCAACAAAGAAAAGAAATAACTTGTAGGATCAAACCACCGCTGCCAGCCTTTCTCTCGTGTTCGCCGTGTGTCCGTTTGTATTTCTGTAGAAAATTCGCTAAGTAAAGTCATTGCGGAACGTCAGCCTACAGTGCAGACTTCTGTTTGTTGTAAAAGTCGTACGTGGCATCTGCTATAGGAAATATTTGTGCTGTGATGCTTAGTGCTGCGATTTGTACTGGTGCAGAAAAGAAACCAATTTGACATTACCATTAATTTAGGGTTCTCTAAGCATAACTAGCGATCAAACGATATATTCATAGCTTTATGATATGTGTCTAGCTCTGAAGTTAACGATGTTTTAGCGATGAACTCTAGATATCAATTAGCATCGCTAAAGAGTTCCACTGAAGTGAAGATGCTAGCCTCCTGCTACATGATAAGGACGACAGAAAAAAGTTGGCATGTTCATGTCCTAAACCGTTCAGTTGCCTTGAAGATTGTGTTAGTTTGCTCAAATTGGTAATTTTTAAAAATATGTATTGAAGTTCACGCTGTTTTCTTTAAAAAATGCAGCGGTTTTCTCTTGTAGCTGGGATGGAAATTATTGCGGAAAAGAGATTAGATTGGATTTTTAAATAGTTTTATCTCGCTTGACAGTACAGCTGCACCAACATCACTTATGTAAAACTTAAACGCAGCTATTCAGGTAAAATCTTGAATAGTTTGAAAACAAAGTGCACGAGAGAAAGGGCGAGTAGTGTGTGGGTTCTGCGGTGTGTAGACTTACACTTCGCGTGTCGCCTGAGAAGATTGTGGCGCTGAATTGAGAGAGTTCGTCTGGGTAAGTCGCAAATTCGCTACGCCCCAGTAACGCTGGCATTTGTTGGGTACGTAAATTGTATGTCTGTAGTGCTGGCCTAATTTGAAGGGGTAAGTCGCTGACTTGCTGCTTATTACCGTGATGAAATTTATAGTTTAGTTCGTAGATGTATGTAGTCCTATTAGTGTAGTATATACGATACAGGACTTGTGTAAAATTTTTGGGATATCATATTTTATGTGTTGCTTACTGAAGTGCAGTGATGCCTTGGATCCAGAATGCTTTGAATAACTGGCAGTCGGCGCGGTCCCCTTCTCCCGAAAAAAAAAAACGAATAAGTTGGAATCCCAAAACACGGAAGCTCTACCTTGGAATGCGGAGGCTAAAATTTGTGTACTTTTGAATTTGAAACTTCCCCGTACATAAAGTCAGAACGTTTCTGGACTCGAAACGGTAGATCTTCCCAAAAGTCCAATGACCCCGCGTTCGGAACGCCAATGGGTTGTGGAACACTGTCTTACCTGATATTAAACTGACTGGACCCCATTAATAAACAGTATTATTACGAGAACGGCCTCACAATACCGCAGCATGTAGAAGGGTAAAGCTCTGATTTCAATGTATCACTGTACTGACCGGCTATGGCCAGTACTGTCCATTTTCGCTTCAAGTGTATCACTGTACTGACCAGAACCAGTGGGCCACGGTAGGTACCAATGTACCCACTCGCAAGTGGGCCAATTTCACGCACGCTTGTGGTTGTGGGACACGTACAGAAGTCACTGTTGCGTGGTACTTGCGCTTGTTGTAGACAAACGGTACCATGTCTCAATCGGAAATTAACCCATTAAGTAGGTACCAGGATCCCCAAATGAGAATCAACTGAATATTGCCATTCCTATGAGAAATATTGGTTTAAATTGGACTTGGATTCTCTAGTTGGCGATTATCCGATGCCGCCCCATAGATAATGGGCTAATGTCTATAATTTTCTGTTGGGGCTGTAGCGTGCATGCAGTTACCATCGGCTTTGGCTTTCTTAAACATTTAATCCAGTTGCTAGAACGATTTCACCGCCTTCCGGATTCTCTTTGCTATAATTTAAGAATAAAAACCTTTTACGCCTCGAGGCTGATCTTCAAGGGGCTTTAATATGAGTGAAAGGATCGAGCGGCTTGATTTGAGGTCACGTCCATTTTTAATTTCATAATATTGTCGATGGTCTTTTTTTATGTTCCTTATTATCTTTGCTTTGCCGACGTGCGCATGTTCGCTAAAGTTTTTTTTTTTTACGCGCTTCATATCCCTTCCTTTCTCTCGTTTCACCCCTTGCTGGTATCAAAAACCTAATATGTACATATCATCTGTCGAAATTGTAATGCTTCCTGAACACAAATGGGGCTCCCATTTCACACTCGCGCCTGTTATATATGTGCATGTATCTTTCGATATGTGTTCATTTTCCGTGCTTTTTAATGTTATTAAATTCCCACGGACGTGTTTCAAATTGTGCAATTGGACGTATGTATATATTTTTGTAGTGTTCGGTGGTGTGGTAAATTTAGGAATAGGTAATTATGCGGTTTTCTGTGTTCACTGTACGTAAATTCATCGATGTTCTTCCTGATGCACCGTATCCAAATTCTCTCCTTTGATGGACTTCAATATTAAGCGGTTGGTCTACTCGACATGCCAGGCTACTCATATATACATGATCATGGTGCATTATGTACTAAAAGTAGGGGATTAAATACATATTGGTTACAATAGAAATGCGGTTGCAGGCCATAGTTGTCGCATGTTCCTGGATTACTGGAATGGATCTGTTGCCTACATTAGTTTGATAGTATCTTTTGCTAAGTTTTTCTCCATCAAGATTCCTCAATTTTTCGTTTCTTTTTGTATCCTTCCCTATTTCTCTGAGCAAATTTTTGCAGGAAATTTTTTTCCTCTTATTCTTTTTTTTTATGTACCACTACAGTTATTTAGACTATAGGCTATCTATGCTGACATCCTCTGTAAATTTCTTCCGGTCTTTTTTTTTTGCGGACCCGGTTTCTTTTCGACCTGTTACAGTCAATGGCAAGTGGCTCTGACGGAGTCACGCGGTTGGTATAATAAATATAGATATTAGACAATGTAAAAATTATCTGAGGCTCTTGACCTCCTTACAAAAGCCCAAAAATAAAAGCCACACTCCCACCAACCAATCCAAGAGGTGTCATTGGTAACCCTTGGCGTGAGTGAATAGCGTTGATGTCGGCATGTGCTGTCGATATCCCGTATCAACTTAAACCTTCAGTACGGTAACTAAAATTTCGTACTAATGACACTAAAGACAACGTAATCAAATGGTTAAGTTTGGCGTGACTCGAGTGCTATTCCTATGAAACTTGATGATTAATTGAAGAATTCAGCAGTACTATTAAGATTTAGTTCAAAGCTAACTCATGAAAATTCTGAAATTATTGCCCTTTTTCCCAGCTTATTCTCTTTGCAGACTCTGCTGCTGTATCAAAACACCAACTAGCCATATTTATTAAGCATATCTTTAACCCTTTCGTTCCCAAAACTCTGCTCTTGTTATGAGGTTTTAGAAGCAGCTCATAATACTCTCATTGCAGTCACTTGAGCTCCACTTCCCGTTTTACTCAGTTGAAAATAAAATGCAAGCACTGACTTCTGACGAGTTGTAAAATATAACTACTGTACTGTACAAGTTTCCAGAGCGAGAAAGAACTCGCTGGTTTCAATTATGAAAACTTCGATGCGGGAACTCGAGTTCCCGTGTGGAAGGAAAGGGTAAAAGTAGCAGCGTGTTCCCTAGCTTAAGCTTTACGCGACAGTGAATGTAGATTTAGAGAAGAGTTCTTCAGCCAGCAATAGTTTTACCACCAATGGCCCATATTTTTACTACCGTTAAACTTAAAGCTAGAAATCTATTACAGCGTTTATTTTGGATTAATATTTTTTGAGGATAAATTTACGTTATCACCAATTTAACTATTAAATTAATACATTGAAAACTTACATTAGTCATGTTTGGAATCAAAGACATATTTGTTGATTTTGTGCTAGTCACCTTGAATTTGTTCTTTCTGCTTTTCGTAATATCATATATGTATACTACCTGATAATCTCTTTTAAGTATTGTATGGGCATTCCTACATTCAGGCTGAGGATCTCTTCCATACGCGATCGCTTTTACACGCTTGATGTTCTTCAGTTTACGCAGAGCAATACGACAGCGGACGTGAGCCTTGCACTCTTTTATCAAAATGTATTGTCGAACTCAACTTCTTTGTGCTAACATATGCCGATAACAAGAGTGCAGTGGCTTCCGTAAGCTGTAGTGAAGTCTCTCATTAGTGTGTTTGAAGCTTTCATAGATAGACTATAGCTACACCGCATATTATGTTGTACCGTGCCGATACTGAAGGAAGCAAGCGGTGGAGCAGTTTGTCGTGGCCCGCGTTCCTTCAACTGTATTTAAAATTAGGCATTACTGTAACGACTAGCCTCATTCCCATCAACGTCCCGTCCTCTGCTGGAAGAAGCTTTGCATATATAAGCCTACAATCATCATTGGAGTCTTGCGTGTGTCCGCAAAACACAGTCCATTGATTGAAACGTGCTTCTTCCTATAGAATGTAAGCGTTACGTCGATATACATGTATATACTTAGTTTGTGCTTCCTTTACTTATACGTACCTACCCAGTAAGTAGCTAACTATAAGCAGCGTGTCAGCCATGCTCTTCGTATCTAGTTTCTCACACGTTTTCTACCGTCAACTTCCAGAAATTTCTTGCGTTTCCTACGTACATCGTATTTTTTATTTAATAATAATTAATAATATTCAGTATATCCCATGTTTTCTACTGATGACATCCGGGCTTGACCTAAGTTTCCTACGTAAGGCGTATTTTCTACCAATTACTGTATATCCAATATGTCTTATGTTTCCTACTGATAACATCCTACATAGAGCATATTTTCTACCAATATTCCATATTCTAGTAATAACATTCTTTCATTTCCGTCTTATCTTATGTAAGCCTAATATTGTATATTCTACGGACGATTCTTGAGCTCCTCGTGTGTCGTTACGTCAAGCGCACCTTTGCTTCTGTAGCCGTAAGCCTATCCATAACCTCATCTTCATATCGCAATATTAGAAGTTGGTTTGCAACCTCTCCAATGTCGAGTGCAGCGGCTAATTGACTCGTGAGTGCTTTGATCCTACAGTTGTACCTGGGTATCGTATTGACAGCAGTGGTGGTCATCACGGGCATATTCTCGTACTACCAAGAAGCAAAGAGTTCTAAGATCATGGAGTCCTTTGCCAACATGGTGCCGCAGGTAATGATGCGTTGTCCGTTCTCCCTAACTTCTTCGCTAATCTTAGAGACATCAATTTTCTATTCTTTCGTCCCTTTGCGTTACCCTAAGCATGTCACCTCGATTGTACACTTCATGGGCTGACCCATATTAAAGTAAATCTTGTGCAAGCTAGCGATCGTATTCTCGTCGTCTCCTAATAAAAGTATATTTTCACGACGATGTTAGATATTCTATCGTAACATTGGCATTTCTTCTGACGTGATTCCGATTTCTAAATGGATGTCATGTGCATTGTAAAATTTAGGGGTAAAACTAAGGTAAACAGTTCTAACATGAAACTGTTTCAGTTTCAAGCATGTCGTCCTTCATGACCTCTATATACAGTCCATTGCACTGGAACTGGTGGTTTTGATAAGATTTTTCACTGCTCGCTCATTGAGCTTCGTGACGAACAATAACCATTCACACTCTTATAATGTTCGTACAACAAACGTTACATATGAACATTGTAATATATATACGGTACTTTCTACTGTACGGTTAGGCTGCTACACAGCAACTGATGCATTTTCAGTTTTTATTTTTCATTCATCGAGCCCTCTTGAACAATGCTATGTGGGCTTTTCTCCACATTGCACTTTTAGAACTCCACCCGCTGTGAGTGAACCCCAACACCATGTCAGTTTTCGTGGGTTTCGTCGCATGTCGACTGAAAGATTTTGTTGTTATAACTGTTCCGTGTTAAGTTTGTGCGCATCGTCGCTGTCCTCGTATTCAACACGCGTGTCTGATTTCCACATATTCTTATGAGCTTCTTTATGATTCCTGCTATTTTCCAAACAAAGCACGCACTGTCTTGTCAGCGAATATATGGAAATACAGGTACGTAAAACCTTGACTTCTGCAATGGTTCCTGCCAGACTCAAGTAAGTGTACCGAAGTCGCATAAGGACGGTAAGTGTAGTGTGTTGTTACTTAGGTGTAAGTATTTTTCGTATTACAAAGATTTTGGCTGATGCAATAACAAGTGGCACAGTGTTTTGAATAAAGTTAAATTTGTTTTATTCTCTTGTATTAGACTTCGTCAAAAACTTCCTACTGTTTACATGATTGAATAGCCACTTTTTTCCCAAAATGAAATATATTGTCTATTATTGTAGATAACTTGAAAATTTTGCGTACTTGTCGAGTTTCTCGACAACAACTTTTATTCGTGATATATAAGTATGCCTATAAAATACCGTAGATATTATCGATCTGCTACACGACTTACGGTACTCTGTATACATGTATAGGCTGTTCGAAGAAAGTTTCACGTTTTCATTGGGATGAATATCAAAGTTATGCTGATCAAATTGCACATCATTCTCACAGAATTGTTCATGTGTCTGTGTGAACAAAAACATTCTTGTAATGCCTTAAAAATAATTTGATCAATTCTTGTGCATACCCTCGCTCCCTTCAATCTGTGGTAAAAACTTATCAATTTAATCTCCCTGAAGAATATTCAGATTTTCTGCTATGGGTCATACTTCGGTCTTGGGACGCCCAACACAACAATTAACTCACTGTATGAAAATGTAGCTTCGTTTAAACACCCTGCACGTATTTAATTCCTATATTACTCAGGCTGCGCTATTCAGGTTCATCCTTCGCTGCTGTCGTCATTCAGTGGGCCAAATGGGCCTCAACCCCGCAACCCAGCTACTCCGATGCCCGTTGTCTTACAAACGAAAGCCTTTGTATCGTAGCGAGGTAGCCCTGCCTGAGTAAGATAGGGTTAAGACATGGGCTAGACTGTGTACCCAACTGACCTATTTGCCCCACTTCTCACAGTACGCTATCGTACTTCGTGACGGTGAGAAGCAGAATCTGCGGGCAGAGGACCTGTCTATAGGAGATGTTGTGGAGGTGAAGTTTGGTGATCGAGTCCCTGCCGATATCAGAATCATCGAGGCTCGAGGCTTCAAGGTGAGTATTCGTCTTCCCCCATTACCACCTTTGTACTCGTTTAGGTGCCTTATTTATTAACTCGTGACGGACGGCGGAGGAACGCCCTAGCAAGAATAGCATAAAAATGACCCTACGTGGCCACTTTTCGGGGCAAGTGTTCATGGTCCTGTGCTTACGAGCAGCTGCTGAACGTTTGTTGGGACCTGACTGGGTCACGATGGCTGTTGGCTAGTGTAATACCTCTTGATTTGCTTCAAGGTTAGATATGTAAAATACATTGGTGACGACATAGGATTGTCGTCATAATCTGAACCCTGTAATAAGCACCGAATCAAACGGTTTCGCGCATGAGCAGCTTGGCTTGGGTGACATCGCTGCAAAATTTATGGACGGATCTCTATGAAATGTACAGGAACTGTTAGGCATGTCACCTGCGATAAGTGCTGTAAATTTTTATGGTATCCGGCTGACCGTTCGTGAGTCGATTATTTAGTATTGTGTTGCTTGGCGAAGGTCTACGCTCTCAGCGTGCGGCTCTGCTAATTTTGGCCAACATTATTACCACGGTTTTCATTGTTGCTGCTACCGACAGGTGGACAACTCGTCCCTAACAGGAGAGTCTGAGCCCCAGTCTCGGTCGCCAGACTTTACAAACGACAACCCTCTGGAGACGAGGAACCTTGCTTTCTTCTCTACCAACGCCGTCGAAGGTT
>LQNS02276498.1:20473297-20486130 GCA_001587735.2 Parhyale hawaiensis
ATATTACTTTACTGCTGCTAAATTGACGGAATAAAATGAGTCTCGTTGGGATAGCATTATTTGAAACATAGAAGTTGACCCTGAGCAGTATAGGGTTGAACAATGGGTTAAATACACTACCGAACTCAGGGGATATTAAACCAGCGCATTTATCTCTCGTCCTACAGGTGTTGCTATGGGTATTGCGGGCTCGGACGTGTCCAAACAAGCCGCTGACATGATCTTGCTCGACGACAACTTCGCTTCCATTGTCACTGGCGTCGAGGAGGGTCGTCTTATCTTCGATAATCTGAAGAAGTCCATCGCTTACACTCTCACTTCCAACATTCCTGAAATTTCTCCCTTCTTGTTCTTCATGTGTGCCTCTGTGCCACTTCCTCTAGGCACTGTCACCATTCTTTGCATCGATCTCGGTACCGACATGGTAAGTACCACACTAAGATCTAGCTAGGGTACCTGTCAGACTAGATCACTGTTTTATAGTGCTCCTGTCGCCTACGACGGAGAACTCCCAATATAGTTGAACATAACCTACATAGTAATATTGACAGGATGTGACTTGAAGAGATCCTTGTAGGCAGCTTGAATGAGACTCATGGTAGGATACGATGGTGCAACTGACAATATTTATAGAACTTGTATACAGGTAAATGCAGTCCGTTTTGTATGAAATGGGCTACTTGTAAAATCCTGCTGATATTCATAGACTGTTGCACCGTAGAATATACTTTGGGACAACTAGGTGTACTACATTAAGTACTATAGCCGACCAGGGCTTAGGATAGACTATTGAAAGGACTAGAAGCAATACTGATGAGCCATGTGGAGATGAAGTCCAAACTGCCGGCGTTCTCACATGGCTGATGGAATGGTTTTTAAAGAGACAAATCCTTGCAATTTGCAGAAATTGAAGTGAAACTTGGGGTGTACTTTTAGTTTAAGCTTTCCGAATTCTGTCAAATTCAGTTTCAGTAGAATCTATTTAATACGCCACCTCTGATCTCATTCAGTTGATCAAGGGCAGCCAGAGCGTGGGTCACGCCTCGCCCTATAGAAATCGAGCGGCAATCGACCCAAATGGGGTTTACCAGTACTCAAGGTTGCCGGTCAGAGGAAAAGAAAGTACCTAGTCTCTCACAGACGTATTGATGACGAGTTTTTCCGGTGTTAACTGAGATCTCTTGTTTCGCACCCGTTGGATGCATTGGCAAGATTCCGGCCATATCTCTGGCGTACGAGATGAGCGAGTCTGATATAATGAAACGCTGGCCTCGCAATCCTGTCTCTGATAAGCTCGTGAATGAGAGGTACAACTAGTGTTGCCTTTGTGCAGATATTGCGCTTCTGCTAAGCTAGTCGTAGGTATTTACCGTGCGCCTTGTAGGGTAACTTTTATCCGGTATGCTCGTAAATGAGTGTAGTTACCATCAGCTTAGGTGCTGGGTTTGCTCTTAGTGGGAGTTTGGTATTGATATTTATAGGTAGTGTTTCGACGCTGCAGTGTATTGACTCTGGACTATGCCAAGTTAAGTTCTTTAAATGCCAGTGTGCAATTCAATAGAGTATGTAAGGCTGTCGTTGCTATCAGCCATTCTAATTCTTTAATATGCACTAGTTTATTTATTTTCTTGTAAATTTATGCCTAACTTTCAATTTCTATTCGCCATGTTTTGCTTTCGAAAGAGTGCTCCCTGTATCTACTACAGTCGTATCAGTAATCTATGTACACGCATTGTAAAATGAAGTTTATAACATGTATGTTTTTCTAACATGTATTGAGCAGGAACAGGAGCGGCGGAGGTCGCTGCTTCAATATATTAGTGCTAAAATTTCACAATTCATCTACAGATAACTCTTATGATTATTATATTTCTACATACGTCTTTTTTTTGACACAGTAATGTTATCATGAGGTGGATTTAATATGTCGTTGCCCGTATGTAATTCTCTTCCAGCATCATTCATTCACATTTTATTGTTTATGCTTTCAATGTCGCTCTTACGTTCGTATGAAAAGAAAAAAAAAAGTTCTCGTTTTTAGTCATACTTGTATGCAGTTGTTTTTATGTAGCTTCAAATTTTTTAGTATCAGGCAGTATCCGATATACGTACTCTGGATTTACGAGTAAATGTCTTGAACACCTGGATCTAATACTTTTGAACCTACATAAATCAAGGACAACATGGACACGAGTATGACCTACAGTGTAACCTGGACATCCCGTATATCGAACAGTTGTTAGTGAAAGATGTCGAGGAAAGCTCCATCAGCAATGACTTCCATGCTTTGCTTTTAAAGTTTCAATGCGTTGGCTTAATGCGTTTCTTATTGCCCAAGCTACGAAGTGTGTTAGGCGCGAACCATACCAATTACACTAAGCGCGAACAATCGCTTCTGAATGAACAGCTCTAGTCCAGCTGCATAGATGCCACTTGCAGCTTACACTTTGGCCATTAAATGAACCTGCAGGTCTATCTATTACGTAATGTAAATCCCTTCCCTGAACCTCGTCAGTGCCAAACGAAACTCGAACGTAAAGCCGATCTGAGCTGGGAATTTCGGTAGGCAGCTCTTCACTACTTATTTTCACTTACAAGACACTCAGTTCTCCTCCCTCTAGTGTTCTCTATCAATAATAATTATGTCCTTCATAAGAAATTTTTTTTTAGGTTACGAGGCTTCTCTTGTTTTTACTAGAAACTAGTAAACTATCGCTGTGCCAACGAGGAGGCCAAAGTATTCGCTGCTTTCTTTTTGATATGAAATTTGTGTGTTCCGCTTCACGCTAAGTTTTCACCTTGCATTCTTGGCAGCTCATAATTTCTCTAGAGAATGACGGAACATAGCAGCTAGTGCCTATGTGAACGAAGCTGTCGGAGATGTGCGTGAATTTTATCAATCGTTAGTCTCAGCCTGAAGCAGACCTCAGCTTAACTGGAATGGTTAAAAGGCGAGACGAAATGATACCGTAGCGCCCGAGCTTCCAGCGCTCAGTAGGGAGCTACAGCACAATTTCTCACGCTGTCCTCACCAACATTTAACTTTCGCTCATTAACTATGTAGCTACTTGACAAAAATACGGTAGAATAATATGTACAGTATGCAAGGCAGAGCTGGTATGTAAACTTTTTTCGAGGGTGGCACGAAATCACGCGGCCGGAGTTTGGTTGCGAATTGGGTTAAACTGTCGTTTTATTTTAGCCTTCATTTTCATATGACGTGTCTCATTCGTTTAGGTTAAGGAAGCGGGAATATCCATAGCCTCCTCAACTGTATAGGTATATGCGGGGAATTCCTGTTAGTTTCCTTCAAACAGGTTATATGTGGTGCTCCCAACCCATGATATTTGATTTTTGCATTTTGCAGTTAGTTTATCAATGTAGGCTCAAGATTACTGCGTAACTCTATGCACTCATTCCTTACTCATCGTTCATATCTTTAACTGAAAGCAAAAAAAAAGGTAAAACTTGAAAATTACGCATGATTGAGATTAAATGCCAAATAATACTGATGAGAGCTAGTTTGACCTACACCGTTATCCACATTTGAACGCACTGACTTCAATCGAAGGCATTGTTCTGCTTTGCTTTATCTTCTCAAAAATTCCTTCCGAATAAAATGTGACGTATTATTTTTCGTTTTAATCTCAAACATGTGTACCTAACGAGTTTTAACCCTTATATAATTGTCATAATTTTTATCAAAGCTTTATTGGAAGGAATCTTAATTTTGCAATTATCTCTAACTGATATTGAGCTTCTCCGTAGGTGCCCGCAATATCTCTTGCATACGAGTACGCAGAGTCGGATATTATGAAAAGATATCCACGCGATCCTTTCAAAGATAAACTGGTGAACGAAAGGTAAAATTGCCTGCCGCAATTTCTTTCATTGCAACCTGGTGTTTTCCTTGTGGAAATGTATGGCCAGATTTCAACCGAATTCGAATGATCGAATTCTGTGCAATTTTCGTGCTACTCCGTAAGCTCCTTTATTCAATCGAAAAGTTTTTTCGCATATTAGACCCAAACTAGCAGAAATAGCCGAATTTTGGTAAAATTTCAATTCTGTTTTATCAGCTCGTGTCCTCAATTAAAAGTTGAAATAATAACCTTCTTTTGAATATCTGAACTTGTAAGTACTAGCTGTGGAGTTTGCAGAGTTGGATCATTACAAAATACTCGGAGGCGAAAATATTGAATCGGCTAACGCTCCTATAATATCCAGTCGAGTTAACCGACTCTGCATTTTTGCCTACCGTAGTAACTTTTCCAACTGGGTTTGGCTGTTATCCAAAGAGTCTATTATCCCGTTGGAAGTGTTGGAAGTTTGGTCATATTATCCAACAGGGTCACGCCGATTGAGGCAGGCGCTTCTTTCTCTATTATTCCATTGCACGTCTTTTATATCATCTTTATCTGATGATCTCCATTGTCTTTTGTCTTTATTCTTCTTTCTTCGACTCATCCCCACTTTGCTGAAATTTCCACCGTCAGCCAACAAAATTCTCTTGACCGTTGTAAAGCTGTCGTGATACGAGCACTTTTTTTTTTCTAAAATCAATTTTCGTTTGCCATCGTGGATGTTTTTATGCGCGTTTTTTCGAACAATGGACAAGCACTTTTTCTCTCATAATTCCTTACATTTAAAGTCTGGTTTTATAAAAAAAAATTGTCTCTGCCAAGGTATGCTTAACATATTCTTTTCTTACAGCCGTGTTTCGCATAATCTTTTTCGATTGCGATTTGAGCAGAATATCGCTCGCTACGGCACCTTATTCCGTGCACTGCTTAGGAATTTTTGCAATTTTGAAAACTACCGTTGCATTTTCTCGTTCACTTTTTTTATAATTCCGTGTGTCTACATTTTCCAAATTTTCTTACTATAAATTTAGCAACGATAATTACCGTGTGTTTGTTAAATTTTTTATCTGTTTTTATCAGAAGATTTTCAAATTTTTTTAATCCGGAGGAGATCTTATAATTTTTTCTAATCAGGAGACAATCTCCGAATTTCCTCCAAACAGGAGGCGATTTCCGAATCTTTTCTGACCATGATACAATCCCATTTCTGCTATTCTGTTCTGGAGACTATCCCATTCCAATTTTTGGAATGGAGACTATCCTTTTTATTTTTCTTTCTTTGTTATCGGGAGACTCTGAATTGAGAATATATCCCGGTTCTATTTTTTTTTGTCTCATGATTTTGTGTGAAAAGCTTTAGTCATTTCATATTTCACATCAAGTGGTGCCTATATATTAATCATTCCTATTGTGATCAACACATTTTATTTCCTTATTCTATGCTAGACTTGACCTAGCTTCCAGAAGAGCTTTCCAGTTATATGACAGTGTGTTCATTACTTATATACTTCACCGTCTCATCTCTCACTTGCCTTCTTCTCTATATGCCTGCCTTGCATCAGCTATTGCCGGCTAATGAGCAAGAAATCGTATTTCTGGATTTTGAATCATTTAACTGCGTCTTTATTGATGCGATGTGCGGAATTGTTCTACTGCATTTTACAAACTACATTCATATATTAATAGCACTCCTTATGGAACGTTTACTACTCGTTATTAGTTATGGAAATGAAGTACGTACAGCTTCTTTTTACTAGTTTTGTGTATTGAAATTCTTTTGCTAAGGGGGCTTTAACGTAACCATCTGAAATATTAGTAAAGTGCCGTATTTGCGTGGTGTAAAATCTATTTTACCGACACTCATCCGCTTTGATTATTTTTGCTCATTAAGGTAATATAGTTAAAACATTAGCTGAGGATTGTCGGTAAAATAGCTACGTTGCCGTGTAGATACCCTTACTGATTTTTAGACATGTACCTTGCTGATTGCCGCCACCTTATCAATTCATATGCGAATGTGCTCTCTAATTGCAATTGCTCTTGAAATTTTTTGAGTTTCCTATGTCACCATCTACGGAAATTTAACGTTCTTTCTTCGTATTTTACGTCGCTGGTACTGCTGAAGCTGCATTTTTTGTACTTTTCCCACCATGTATTTTTTGCCCGCGTCTAGTCAATGCAGACCGTTAGAAGTATTGATGCCAATGAGCATTAGAGTAGAGTTCTCTTAATAATATTTCCATTGGATAGTACTGCCGAGCATAATTCATTTTGACGGTAACAGTTTCAGTTGCGGAGAATCCGTACTTTCAGATCGCGTAATTTGGAGCTCAGATTTTGCTATATATTTCTTAGTTCTCTATCCTTGAATATTTTGGATGTACTTTTTCAAGCGAACAACACTGGAAAGATTGAATTACATACAGCTTAGCGAGTGGCGAAGGGCAAATGCTGAAATGCTGTTGCACATATACGTTATCAGTTATGTTAGCAATATTTGATTTGCCTAAAACAACTTTGCTGTTACTCGTAACTCGAACTCCGGCATATTTTACTCGCGCTTTCTGGTACGCTAGCATTTTGTGTATTTTGAAATTTTCTCAACTATTTCGCATTTTTGTCTGTTTTGAAGCTCATACGCAAAATTTAGTATATTTACTTTCATCGCCATTTTTTGTGTGCTTTAATATTTGATGAAAACCGCGACTTGATCTATTCTAAATACTGGTTTGTATTCGCAACACATTACATAGCCTGTTTCCATTTGCCTTTAGCCTCTTAATTATGCGACCAAAAACTCTATCCACACTACCGTATCATGATCATATGTGTCTTTTCATCATGTTAGCATTTAGAAGTCGTCGCCAGTTTACTTTATGGGCGGCCCCCTTCCAGCGACTCACTCACTGTGTCTCCATCCCTTTCATTGCTAATGAAATTTCTCTTCTTATCTAATGTATTACGGATGCTTTCGGCTGCTATCTGCAGCGCTCCTTGCAGTATTTATGGCTAATTTGTATTGACTCATTGTTGTCTTGGGGAGAAACGGAGTGAAGAATTTAGATCTGTTGATGGTCCTTCTTCTTTGTATTCTGTTGGTTCAGGTACCGGCTATATCACTCGCTTATGAAGCGGCTGAATCGGATATTATGAAAAGGAGACCTAGAGACCCTTTCTCTGACAAATTGGTCAACAGCAGGTAACGAGCGCGTCTTTTATTTACCTGCTCTTACGTAGTACAAGTGATGCAACGTGTAATTACCACATCGAGGCCTTGCCCTAGCAGCATTCCTGGCCACCCCATGAGCCCTTCTAGTTCTTGGGGCCGCCATAAATTCTGTTGGGGGTCACATACACTTTTCCCTCTTCCTCGAATTCACCGACTAAGAAAAAGTTGCGCCTAGTTCTGCATAGATTACAATACTCTTTTTTATTATTATTTTTGTGTTCTCTTTTTCACAGTTTTTATTTTCTATACAACTTTGATTTATTTGCATACCTGTGTTTATTGATGCCAATCAAATCTAAAAATTATCAACAACGAACCCTTGAAATATTACATGCCATTCGTAGCGGTTCAGACGTTGTCTATTAGGGCGGTCATGCAGTGATAAGCTAATGTCACTATAGCTTCGACTCGCCTGAAAGTTTCGTAATGAGCGTTAGTTTCGCTACTTGGATCCTGTTCGGGCGTTAATCCCAATCTAGTTACCCGTGCGAGCCCTCAAATGGGACAAAAATTGCAGGCAGGCTAAAGCTAGTGAGATTTAACCTTTTTCGAACTGTCCAAAATCGATGACATCGTCTATATATATGCGATCGGTAAGTTTCAGGCGAATGGTACGATATTACCTATCGAATGCCCTCTCCAATAGATTTCTGCTGTTTGCCTGAAATTTTCTGATTGGCTCACCCGTGCTGAGAGTGCCAGGATATTGACTGTGCCAGGTCGCAGACCAATGTAGTACAAGAGGCGTGTTGCTGTCACAACCCGATGGTTGCCTGTGGTGCGCTTAATATTACGTAGCAATCGATCATTACTCGCGTGCAAACTTTAGTCATTTTTGGATCACGACGAGCGTTTTTCACTTGCGGTAAACTTTTTTTTTTGGGGGGGAACGGAGATGGGGGCACAGCAAACTGTTTTGGGTTTCTATGAAAGTTTTTATTTTTGGGCCGCTTTTTTTTTTGTCTGTGTCAGCGTCTTTTTGGGGTCTGTGCAAATCTTTACTTGGGCTGAGGGCAAACTTTTTTGTTCTTGGGATTTCGGCAAATTTGTCTTGGAAAATACAGTGGCCCGAGTAGGGTTGCGGCCGCGACACGCCAACGCTGATCTGTGATCTTATCACCGTCAATCCGTGACGCTTCATGCACGTTGATGCAGCACCAGCCTGTCCCACGCTATTTAATGATTCACGTACAGATTAAATGAAATAAAATTACCATCCCCCCTTCAGTAACTTGCTATATCATTGCGTCATGAACGCACTTTTTGTAAGAGATGAGGCTTCATTAAACTTTCTTTTCCTAAATCTTCGACTGAGTGTACTCGGCAGATTTGTCTTGTAGATCTATTTTTTGATGCACCAGGAAGCACTGAAATAGTCTAGGTATAAACTTTATAGTTCTACTGAATATACACACTCGCCCATGTATATTTTTTTGTGTCAGTGACTGATTTTTCAATGCGCCCGCAAGTATTTGTTAGGTATATATCCTCAATCCCAAATATTTGGTAGTTTTCAACTCGAGCGGAGGATACCATTCACTTCAATATTTTTACACGCATTTGACTGTGTAAAATTACATTTTGATCATTGCATACTTTTGCTTGAACTATTCATCGCTGAACTATTCCCGAGTCGAATTTTCACCTTATCTTTTTTGTCAGCTTTTTTTTTGTGGCGTACATTTCTTGCTGAATTTTTTTATACTGTGTACAGTGCGTACCTGCAAATACGTGAAGTGATGCATTGAGCCATACTTGCTCTAGCGTCTCTTAGTAGATCAGATTAAAAAAAAACATTTAAATATTTAATTTATGCTTCATATGAAGTCGCTCTCAGTTCTTTCTACACGTTCGAATAAACCTAATAATTACAAATTGTGATCACTTGAACAAAGAATACATTGCGTGTCAGAAATGCGCTCTCACTCGGGTAAATCCACTGCTGCCTCCCCAAGTTTGCTAAAGATAATACACACAAACACACACGCTCCTTTTTTTTTCAACAAGAACACACGACCTTTTCTACTATCAGGTCTCTCTCTTTTTTTTTTTTTTTTAACTTGACCCCGTGACCTCACACATTCGTATCAATCTGTTTTTTGTGAAGCTCGCTTCCTGTGTTTCTTCTAAATGAAATGGTCTTTGCGCTTGAATTGATTCCGCATCGTGAAGACGGAATGACGCTTCTCCATTCTGAATCTTGCAGTGCATCTTGTCTTCTTGATCTTGAGAACAATGTGTGGAACTTAGTCTTCTCTCATCCGGACTGCTTTTTTAGCTACTCTCCATATTTCACATCCTGAACTTTATATCACTCTTAGCTACTACTTGTGGAAATGGTTTTGAAAGCCCACGCCTCCCATTTATTCTGTTGTTCTTTGTCACTGCTCTAGTTATTCCGCTACCCTGTTAGACCGACTTAGATCACTTGCTCATCTTTCTCGTTGATTTTTGGATCGGAGCTTCAGTGTAGCCCTTGGTTCACATCTAGCATCTGTTTAGTGTCCACCCTGGTTTTTTGGTTTCTCTAGCTTTAGACCTTATGGAAATGGTCATCTTGATTTCGTTCAGCGTGCTATAATACTCAGAATATTTAAATTGAAGTCGACATCCTGAAAAAGTATTGTAATGTTTTGCTGTATGGGCTCAAAAATTTCATGTATTCTATCTTTTCCCGGAAAATTTGGAAAGGAAACTCGTTTTAAGACCCGTCGACCGCACAAAATTCCTTATACAAGTTTTAAGTTTCCTCTTGTTGCTCGTTTTCGATCGACACGACGTTACGATGGTTTACCTTTGCGCACCAAATTTATTTTTCTGTGCTAAATATCACAGTTTTATGACGGAATCCAACCGTCTGGCACACAAAAGTTCAACTTTTTTGATATGAGACAAGTGACTCCCATGTGTTTTGATTTCTATTTTTCATATAAAAATGTATCACTTTCAGAGAGCTTTCTAGACATTGAATTTGTTCCATTTTCTCAGATTTGCTGGCCTTTGCTCATTAATAAAATGCCTTCCTTATTTTTGTTATTGCAAGAACAGTTACAAAAAAGAATTTACTTATTTTCTTTGAAACTGTCAACGATCGTACGTATTTAGGTGCATTTACTGCACAGTTAAATTACGTGCTGAGCTTGTTAGTGACGTCGCTGTCAACTATTCCGTGCTCATTTCGGAACTGCATTTGCTCTCGTGTAAACAGCTGGAAAAGTCTTTTCCATCCTCCTTGGGGAAAATTAGTGGTAGTTATATATATGGTTACCGCTAAAGTCCGGTGAGGTTGATTATTATTTTTACTTTTAAGTTGTTCTTTCCAGCTTCTCATATTACTGAAGTGCGGAGAAGAAGTTTTGGATTAACTAAGATTCTTCTAATTTTTTGTTTGTAAACAATTTCAGCGTTGTATGACCATTCGTGTAGTTCTAATTTCTACTCACACCGCTTGCTTTGCTGTGCACAATAGCGTCTTTTCATTTGACCGACTCCTTTTTCTTCTTACCTTTGTATTACGACTTACGCCGGATTGTGTTATTTCGTGCAGTAAACAATTATTTAATTAACCGTTTACTTTGTATATTATCGTGCTTAGCACCAACTGATATATACCCTTTGTTGTCCAGAAAAAATAACTACAGATTTCTTTGTGTATCCAACACGTATCCCTTATTCCCCATCAACTTTTGTACAGTTCCCCCAGCATTTGCCTATTTGATTTGTTTGCCATGTAAGATTTGCTATTTTGCTCATGTTTAGTTTATATTTATATAACTTGTTACTTTTATTTCAGCTCCTTGAGTTTATTATTCTCGTTTGTTTGTAGAAATGAACTAGATACTACTAGTACTACTATTGTTACTACTACTACTGCTGCCGCCGCCACTACTGCTGCCGCTGCTGCTGTTACACCGCTCTGCCATTCGTACTTGGCATATTTTATTTTACCTCTGTTTTGAGCGTGTTGCGTTTGACTCATGATTTGCCTGACCCCCGCCTTATAGGTACCTGCTATCTCCTTGGCTTACGAGGAAGCCGAATCCGATATTATGAAGAGACAACCTAGGGATCCCTTCAACGATAAACTTGTAAACCAAAGGTAATGGGCACACGTCTGTACGACTGCTTCGCTCCAACTTCTCCTCTTTCCCCACTGTTTTCCTATCAAAAAGGAAAAAAAAAATAAGAGACCAGTGTTGTTCTCATGACATAATGGTTCCTTCTCTTGTGCTATCTCTGATCAGTCAAACTGAATGGGTATGCGCATCAACACGTATAATCAATGCTGTTTCCTCTTCGCCTTATATTAACACAACCGTGAATGGATTTGCGCATCAACACATAATCAAACTGTTTCCTTTCCACCTAATATTAACAATATATACGCTTCCTATAGTGTCCTTTCTTAGTGTACGGGTTAACTATAGCTTGCATAATTTCGGTGTTTGAAAGTAAGTTTCCTTTTTCTTTCTCACTATGTTTCTCTAGACCTTAACTTTTCTCTGTTGGGAATGAGACGCTTTCTTTTTCTCTGCGCGAACCCTTCGCTCTACTGTTCCCTATATAGCTAGCGTATAATTCGGTATCATTGTGGGATGACGGATATATGAGCATGCCCTCTCGTAACCGGTATATGCGAGTGATCCCCCCCCCCTATATCCGTGGACGTGTACACCCCTTGTCCTTGTGATTCGCTTTTATATATGTCTTTTGTGTCTGTGAAAATGTCTTCTCGGTAATTATTGCTAACTAACATGTGTTAATATTAAATACATACATCCCTTAAACATTGAGTCTCGTCAAGCTCCATTAATTAAAGTCCTGTGTTCGTCCGTACGTCGCCAAAGGAATGACATGTATATTTACTACTGATCAGCTTCCCTTCTGTGCTTCATGTGTATAATACAACTGACCTCCTGATTTTTTTATTATTATTTTAGATTTGTTTTGCTTTGCATGCTGCTTGCTTTTTATTGTAAGTTGCCATCCAGAACACGGTTTGGTTTGGGCATTTTCGGAGCACTGTGTACATTTTAATCCCTGGAGGAATGACTTTTCTAGCTCATCTTAGTATCCTGCCGAACTGCCATGCGTTGGCCACAAAAAAAGAAAGAAAGAAAGCGGGAATTTTTGTTAGTGTCTCGCTCCCTTTGGTCTTGTGATCGTGCATTGCCACTTGATTTTGAGGTTTGCTTGCAGTCTTTTGCCTCGTTAGTCAAAGTTCAATTGAACTTTCCCGCAGGTAAGATAAGAATCATACGCTAATTTAGCTACTCGATTTGATTGCTTCTGCTATCGAAATTCTTCTTTCACGGACCTCACCCAACAGCCTGTCGGTTGGTTCAACGAAGGGCATTTCTTCCGACTCTCACCATTCCTTTTTTTTTTCCTCGCACTCAGGTTATTTTTGCAACTTCACATTTTATCCTGTCTGTACCATTGCCTTACATGCGAGTGATTCGCCGTACACAACTTTTTGAATGAAGGGTGTGATTTTGAAAGCACCATTTTCTTGCCAAAACCAGCAGCTGCCGCCACCCCTTGGCAAACTGCCTCGAGGATTTCGCCACCTATGTTGGATCAGGTAGTGTGTTTTCTACATGATGAGGGTACATGTTGCATTCCCATTACCATGCTAATGGTAACGATGCTGTAATGCAGGTGCCTGCTATATCCTTGGCTTATGAAGCTGCTGAAGCCGACATAATGAAGCGCGAACCACGTGATCCGTGGCATGACAA
>LQNS02276498.1:20486212-20502872 GCA_001587735.2 Parhyale hawaiensis
TACATGATGAGGGTACATGTTGCATTCCCATTACCATGCTAATGGTAACGATGCTGTAATGCAGGTGCCTGCTATATCCTTGGCTTATGAAGCTGCTGAAGCCGACATAATGAAGCGCGAACCACGTGATCCGTGGCATGACAAGCTAGTCAACTACAGGTAAGTCCACTCTGGCCCCCCCCCCTCCCCCAAACAGCCCTTCCAACATCTCCACAACGTCCAGTTGTCAGTTTGGATATGCTCTTGAGCTTTACGGTTACATTTTTATTTTTTCGCATATCTACGCTACGACACCGTCTACGAGGTACCAGGTCGGGTCGCGAAAGTTGGTGTGCTTTTTTAGGATTACGTGTCAAGTGGCAGACTTGGATACGCTGCCTTGTTGCGAAGTACTGCAGCTTATGTCGTAAACGTCACGGGAATTTCCTACATGGAATATGTTTCTGTGTTCGTAGAATTTTCTCTTTTTTTTTTATCCAGTCTAAATAGCCGTAATTAGTACGTACGTAGGTGCTAGGTGTCATCGCGAGGATAACTCTCGTTAAAAGTTACATGCTTACATCGTTTTACTGGTTCTGAAGACTTTTTATTACAATTTGTTTTCCTTTCTCAGTCTTGTGGCAGTTTTTCACCTCCCTGCTAAAGTCCTTGATATGGTAAAACTTACACATACTATTTCACTCCTTGATTATGTTCAGTTATTGACAGCCTCTTTATACGATCATTTTTAAACATACAGAACTAGAAGAATAACCGCACTCGTCACTTAGTTTAGAACTTGACTTCTTTACCTTAATCAGATAATAGCTTCGTGATTACGTTAAGCCTACAAAGTAATGGGTTACGTCAAGCCAATGAAATCATAAGTACTTGTTTACGTTGAGCTTACTAAGTAATGGTTATTTATTTTACTTACGTCTAGCCCATTAAGTCATACGAATTCGTCCCCTGCTTTCCATTAAGGTAAGTTGCTGGTGTGTTGGCGAATATGTGCTCTACGTACACGGTCGACATATGTGGGGGACGCGCGCGCTCGCAAGCTCGACTTACGAGCCGACGTACGACTCGCCCGTCGTTCATTCCACTTGAGTATGTACTTTCCAGGGGTATCTTGGGTACAGACTTGCACTCTGTATTGGACACGCCGTGCGTGCTGAACGGCCGTTCGTAAGTTGAGCGTGCGATTGTATAGCGTGTCCTCGACATGCCTGACAGTCTTCTTTTCGATGGTCCCGCAATTGTTTGATCCTGTGTTTATGGGTTCTTTTCATGTAAAGCTTTGTGTTTTGGATTGATTCAGTTTTATTGGTTACTTGATTGTGATTCTGGTACCTATTTTGACGTGTTCTATCGGATAACTGGCAGTAAGTTTCTTCTTAATTTCTTTGTTCCCATCGGGTAACTGGAAATGTCTTTTTTTTTCTTGTCAGCGTTTAACTGTTGAAGTTTCTTTCTAATTTTTACTGTTAGCAACGGAAAACGGGTTGTAAGTTTTTTTTTCTTTAGTTTTTCTATCAGTAACGTAAGTAGCCGTAAGTTTCTTCTTAATTTCTCTGTTACTAACTGGTTTCCTGTGGTTTAACTTGTTTCAATAGATTTTTTCTTATTTTCATGGAGTAACTCTTCTGGTTCTTTTTAAATTCTTTATCACATTTTCAATTTTTTTTATTTTATAGCAGACAGGATCATCTTCCTTACGTAGCCTCTGTGCATTGCTGGTGAAAATGAGTACCTCTGCTGTACTTAATAAATTATCTGTATTATAATATACATATCTCATATCTTGTATTTTCCATATTATTGGTGCATCCATAAGTATATAATTTTTTAGAGCTTGTGAAATTTTTTCTCCGTGAGCCTCTTGAATTTTCTCTATCTTCTGCCGTAACGTACTGTACGTTATGCGTACGTATATAATAAAGTGTTGCATCGTGTGTGCTGCTCCTGATGTGTATGTCAATGCGCATGATTTGCATCGTCCTCCTCCTCCTCCTCTCATTCTACGTACGCTTTCTTGCTCTTGTATACTCTTGAATACTTTTAGACGTACAAATTTGCGCAAGTAATGAGACTATATGCTCGTTTTCTTTGTTGTGGCTCGTGCTGAACCGGTGCCATCCATTTTCGCATCTCTTAATCTCACTATACATAGTAACTCTCAGACTTCCATTATTACATGTGCTCTTAATTACATTATGGCTAAGTTGACTCTTTAATTTATCTCTGGTGCCTGTGCTGTCATCAGTGCAATAATCTATTACACAGGTGTCCTACTCACACCGTCCCATCATAAAGATATCCATTACATATCCTAACTCGCCTAACTTGGCGAAGCTTACTACCATTTCTTGCCACTTCAAAATTCAACTGAAGTGAACATAGTAAAGCTAGGTAGGACGCAAAGTAGTCCTCTCTGCAAAATGTACTCAAATTCAAAGGATTCAATAATCATTAGAACAAAACGGTAATTTCAACATTTACAATCCGTTTAAATTGTTGATAATTTTACTGAGATGACTATTTTGACGTTCTATCTAGTTTTGTTGGGTTTAATTTAGCGAACTCGCTGCTACAAACCTTGATAAATTCATGTAAATTTCGTACATAACACATTCATATGCTGTCCCCACACACATTACATTGATATTTAATACAGTGTAAATACTCATTTTGCATTTTGCACCCACTGCAATGAATTTTGTATTGTCTTCATATCAAGCAGTACTTTTCACTTGACTGTTACACTGCAATTTTACGCTAAGAGAGTGCAGCTTTTATATTTTCATATTTACTCCTACAAATATTGCAATTCTTGTGCATATGACCGACATCTACTGTACACTTGTGCAATTATTGGATGTAAATAATATCAGACCTGATATGTCCCTTCTCGCTAATGTTCATCACTTTAGTAGTAGTTGAGTTTTTAAACTTAATTTTGAAAGTTATTCTGATGCAATTCACTAAATAATCACACTGATTGTTCTTCTAATGAGGGTTTTTACTTTCATCACATTTGAAGCAGTTGCTTGTTTACAGTCTTTCACTTATTCTCACACAACTGATTCTTTCGTTATTTTTAACTCCATCTTTTGTACGTGAAATTATTTACCACAAAATTTAAATAATTTAATATCAAAAACAAGTCTACATTGTAACTTTATAAACGTTTTGTTTTCTGCTCAAGCGTCACGGAAAATTCCTATTAATTTATTGCCCCTATATTTTGACCGTATGTTAATTGATAAAAAATATCTATATATCTGACGACCCACAGTGTACCGACCATTCATTGCTAGAAACTGAGTTTCTAGGCGTGTGCAGATAAGAGCAGCCAGAAAGTTTATGATATATGCAGTTCAGATCATTTCGTTTTTGTATCTATAACTTTTTTTTCTATTTTTACAACCTAAAATCGTGTTAATAACTATTTTTACTGTTACGTAAACGTACTAGCAATCTTTTTATTTTATGAAGTAAACTTTTATAAATTTTTAAATGCATTGAATACATACTAAAAAATACGTCTGAAATAATTTCTTTACTTCAATTCACATGCATATAACATTTAGTGTTGTCTGGGCAAAGTATTCATATATTTAGAGTAAATTTTTGTACAAGACCAACTCATATTCAATGTTTAAACTCTGAACATTACTGTCAATATGTTGAAGGGTTCTGTAGTACTATTAGTTACATATTTTTGTATTTGTTTCAATTCCATTTTAAAAAAAGAACATTGGAGCCCAAAATATCCACAAGTAAAATCGAAATTTGAAACAAACGCTCTTCGTCTCATTGTCTGAGTACTTAGCATTACTTCCACCAGGCTCAATGTTAACTCTACTAAGCTATTCAAATAATGATAGTCTGACAGAAAAATAAAGTTTGGTACTGTTAAGGCTAGGGGTTAATTTTTTACTAGCAAAATTGACTAACTATGCATTTACAATGGGCAGACTGATCTCCATGGCCTATGGTCAGATCGGTATGATCCAAGCTTTGGCTGGCTTCTTTACGTACTTCGTAATTATGGCTGAGAATGGCTTCCTGCCTCCTCATTTGTTCGGTCTCCGTGAGACCTGGGATTCTAGGGCCATCAACGATCTAGAGGACTCCTATGGCCAAGAATGGGTGAGTTGACTGGTACTGTTCCTTGCTCTGTTGGGCTTTGTGAGGCTGGTATTCTAGGGTCATATCAACGAATTTGGGAGCTCTATTCTTGGGTCATATCAACGAATTTGGGAGCTCTATTTTAGGGTCACATAAACGAATTCGGGAACTCTATTCTATGGTCACATCAACGAATTCGGGGGCTCTTTGTTCAAGTATGACAGAAGCTCATTGAAGTTTATCACTTTTTTTTTGGTGGGTTGGTTGTTGGGTTAGGTTAACTCCGATCAGATAAATAGGTACTGACTAAGACTGTTGTTTTCTAAAAGAACTGTGTATTTCTCTCAGCTTATTCTCTTATAGTTGTGAAACTACTTTCTACTATAGGTACCTTTTTGAATTTACGTGTAAACTATATTTTCTGTTGCGTCATTGTAGATAGCTATGTTCGTGCTTTTTCCCAAGAATGACCTAGGTACGTTCATGCTTTTCTCTGAAACCGGTATATAATACTCTTCTCCGAGACTGTAGGTTCCGTTATGGATTTCTCGAAGAATGCAAGACAAAAATGGAGTTACTCCAATGCTGAACTCAAAGAAAGAAATGGGCTCAATCCCCTTTTCTCAGAATGAGTGTGTGTATGTTTCACTCTGACTGGAGTATGGCTGACAACTAGTCGGAATCTCGAACTCTTGGGCCACATTTGTTGACTAAGATTCTTTACATTCTAAGAACCTTGATGTGAATCAACGACAATCACGCTACTATTTTTATCCACTGGAGAACTATTTAATAATAATTTTGCAACATATTCCAGACCTACCACGACCGCAAGAAGCTGGAGTACACTTGCCACACCGCCTTCTTCGTATCCATTGTGA
Organism: Parhyale hawaiensis; assembly: GCA_001587735.2. Classification (NCBI taxonomy): domain Eukaryota; kingdom Metazoa; phylum Arthropoda; class Malacostraca; order Amphipoda; family Hyalidae; genus Parhyale; species Parhyale hawaiensis. The sequence continues at coordinate 20,491,207 of LQNS02276498.1, forward strand.
TCGTGCAGTGGGCCGATCTGATCATCTGTAAAACGCGCCGCAACTCCATCGTGCACCAGGGAATGAAGTGAGTGTTCTGGTGACGATCATATCGTGAGTGGAGTGCGCGTGAAAATTCATTTTATACAGGGAATGAAATTAGTGTTTGACTATCTGATGATTTGTTCATTGCGTGTCAAAGTTCAGGGCGCACTTTTGAAGAGTCGTACCAGTTGTTCATTTGGAACGCACTCGAGTAAATTCCCTGTGCATCGAGGTATGAACTCCCCTATAGTAATAAATTGATAAGTTCTGTGTAGAATTCGTTGGCATCGAGAGTTTCATTCTGATGTTTCTCCGCGTTTCAGGAACTGGGTATTGAACTTCGGGTTGGTGTTTGAAACGACGTTGGCTGCCTTCTTGTCCTACACCCCCGGCATGGACAAGGGTCTTCGTATGTACCCCCTCAAGTAAGTGTTTTTTTTTTTCATCAACTTCTTTCGTTGCTTCCTTCTTTTTCTTACTAATGCTGACACACTGTACTGTTCATCATCTACCCTGACTTGTTTCATCTTAAGCCCATTCTATGTTATGGGGAGCAGCGTCCCCAGGGGGTTGGTGTAGGTTACCTAAGCCATTAACTAGGACTTCGAGACGTCTTGTCTTTCGTGCCCACTTTGCTTCCTTCCGATTTCATACTCCAACTTATGATGCTTTGTTCTGTTCTTCCTCTTCTTTCCCGACTTGCTGTTCCCATGCGCGTTGACTCGTGCGTGGGTTCCACGTTTCTCGTGGCATTCTTTATGTCCTTTCTTTCTTCCTCTCTTTGGATCGTAGTGTACTGTGTGGGTAGGGAGGCTTGAAGTAGGAATACCGTTTGATAATAATTTGTTTCATCTTCGGGCATGAGTTTCATGTTTCTATCAACTTACCGTACGAAATGTCCCTTATCTTCCCCTCTGACCGCCTTTGTAGCGAAGTGGACGACTTTAGCTCTACATTAAAAGACTTTCATAACTATTCATTCCTCTTTATTATAAATAGTGTAATTTGGCACATTGAATGCGTTAGAATTCCTCCCATCAGCGGCATTATGGCTGTTACAACATTTGTGAAACGGAGAAAATAGTGTATGTACTATCAGACACACTTCAAATAAAACTACTGATGACAAGACCAAGGTTACGAATTCGGATGGGCTAAAGTCCGAGTTCGACTCGTGGCTTTTTGTCAGTCCCCTACTACTTGGCTTCTAAAAAAATGTCCTAGTCCTATTGATTCCAGTCCCTTTTTTTCTTTTCTTAACAAAAAAGGTTAGTTTTTGCCCGCTCCTACTCCTGACCTCCAAAAATGACACGACTCTGACTCGACAGCCCTTGGCAGAACCCACACTGACTTCTCAGTCGTAATACATTTCATCTAAAGTGCGGGCTTTTCATCTCAATTAAACTCATTCATTTTTTATTCCAGGCTTTTAAATTATATAATAAATTGCTTCTAGAGTTTGGAGGTTCTTAATTACTTGTAATACGGTCATTATAATTGAATGCAATTGTGGTGTATATTGTATTTCTGCTTTTATCACACTGGTGATAGTCTCCAGAATCTACTGGTGGCGTGGGTTCATTACTACTTTCCTCCTATGACTATAATAATAATAATAATAATACTACTTTCCTCACAGTCGTGTCTTGTCCCCGAAATCTACGTGTGACGTCTGTTACATGTCCACTTTTCTCATATTCCTGTCTTGTCCCCACTCCCCACCATCTACTGGTGGTTCAAGTTGAATTAAAACGCAGTACTTTTGTAACTAGTATATCTTGTCGGCAGAATCTACTGGTGGTTTCCAGCTATGCCGTTCTCGCTCCTCATCTTCGTGTACGATGAGGTGAGGCGCTTCATCTTGCGCCGCAACCCCGGCGGTTGGGTTGAGAACGAAACCTATTATTAGGAAGCTGAGGCCTACGTTGAGCAGCACCTCGCTCTACTTGTTGTTTCTTCGCCGCGTCCTCTGGCTTTGGTGACAGAGAGTAATCGGCTGCTCGAATACACCGCTATCTTTAGTAAACGTAGCTGACAAAACTTAGATATGTTACTAGGACTCTTATGTAGATTTCCAGCCTACCTTTGCCTATTGGTTTCTGCAAAATTAAAAAAAAAAATAATAAAGAGACTTCTTCCTTCAATCGTGAAATAAATTGATGTTTTTAAAAAAGAGCAATGTTATCTTTTAAACGAGCTGAAACCTATAAATGGAAATCCCTTGAGGGAATCACTTAGATTGCTAGATTTTGACTTAAGTTTACAGTGTAAGTTTTGTTGACGGAAATGAAGCACCGTTCAGTAAGAGATGAGACTACAATGTTCACTGCCAAGCAATGTAAACAACTATCCATTATAACAAAAGGAACTTTCTCTTCTCGTTAAGGTTGCACGTGTATTTTATGTTACAGCTCACCAGTGTTTTATCGTGACAGACCCACCCTCTAGTGTCTACCTATTGTGTCTGCCTCAGATGATTTTATTTATTATCATTGTAAATTTTATTATTTGACTGACCATGATTGATTTTAGCAAGCACAACAGTCGGTAATTGAGTTACTTTTTTTTTCCCCATCTTCAATTGAGAAATTGTATTCCACTCAGAACATTCGTTACTGATCAAAATCACCAACTTATTTCTTTGCTTTTCCTTTCGTTAATAAGTTACTTCTACCTATTTGGGTGGGCAGGTAGTGCTGCCGCATAAATAGGTAGACGGTAGAAAGTGCAATACGCATAAGCACGTCGTATTTAGGAAGTGTTGTTATTGAACGATGGGTGTAGTGTTAAGGAATTTGGGCTGGTAGGTCTCTCCTCTTTAGTGGTTTTCCTTGTTAACCTTCTAAGAATTTTACTGTCGGTCATCGTTTGTACTATGTCCCCATTGTTGAGTGTGAAACTTGCGGAATGTAACAAAGAGTATGTACAGTTGTTCTGTGACCTCCATACCCTACCCTCGTCCTTTCTTCCTTCCTTCCGCTGGATCCACAATCTGCTTGCTTAATTTTTGTGTTCTTCTTGTGGTGATTTGAGGCGTCCTAAAGCACCGAGGAACTAGGCATTCTTCGTGCTTGGGGACACGCGCTTCAACATTATCCACGTCAGTTGTATAAGGCTTCAGACGTTATGTATGTAGTTGACTATGGGCTTGATTATTATAGAAATGCGGTAATGTACGGAAGGTCGCTTCTTCCTCCTCCTGCTCCTCCTCCTCCTCCGCCTTTCCCTACTAAAGTCGTCTTGAGAACCTTACCAATTTGTTCCGTGTCATAGAAAAAGTATTCGTTAATTTACCTGCGTAGTAAAATGTGCAATGGATTTGTTTCAAAAGATACGTTGAAAGTTTCTGGATTACCTTGTTTATATATGGAAAAGTTGAATGTTTTGTAAAAAAAATTGTTGTGCTTGCTTCTTATTCTGCTTTTTTGTCTAGGTTGAAGGTAGTGTTTGCATGTATGTATGATAGACAAAGAACAGCAGATTGGTTTCCATCTTGAACAGGTAATCTCTTTCAATTCAACCGGGTTTATAATGTGAGGCTTTTCAAAGGTTTTGCTCTAGCGCACTGTGCGCCTTTCCTGAAATATCTTTCCTAGTGATGGTCAATTCATAATGACAAGACGGGCTTTTTATTTGTTAACCTAGGCAGCTCCAATAATATTCTCTCACTAAAACTTGACTTTTTTATCAACAAGTATTGATTTTTTGTCAACAAGACTAGTATTGATTTTAGCCTCTCGACGGACGGTGATGATTAGCTGGATTTTTGGTAGAGCAAAGGATTGTTTTCATTGCTACCTAACTAAGACAAGTCTATCGTTAATATAAATATATAAATATATATATTCAAAAGGTGTAGTAAATACTTGATGCGCTGCCGCTGCTGCTGCTCAATCCTCCTCTCCCTGCTCCTTCCTTGCCTCCCCCACCACATGTTGTGCTGTTTGTTTCAGTGCTGCGACACTCTTCGTTCCAGCTCATCGTACGAAACAAATTTTTTGCTTTTGTAATATCTAAATAAAATACACATATTTCACTGACCCATTTCACTTTGTTTCTCCTTTTAATTTTAACTCTTACTGCGTTATGTAGAAGTGCGGCTAGTAAATTAAATCTTACCAGTTATTTTTTTTTTTATTTTGTAATAGATTTATTTCACTGTGTATCGTGTGTCTCTCTGATGACTTACTTTCTTCCCCGGACGAGTTACTTCATTTCTCCCTGTTTTCCTGGTTTATTTAGTTTCTCCTCTGTTTCCGGGACCGTACTACGGTATGTCTTCGCTCTTATTCTCTATTTTTCTTCAAGTAGTACCTGCTCCTCCTTTATGTTGAGTGTCCACATTCCGATTATCCTTCCCGCTTCTCTTTTCTTCGCTCCATTCGTTCGCCGTCCTTCCCCCCCCCCAATCCTCTTTCTCTTCCCTCCTTCGCCAATAGACGCAAAATGGCCGCTTTCTATGACATTAACATATATGTATGTCTATATGTATACATGTATGTTGGTTTGCATGCATGTGTATATAGATGTATTATACAATATATGTATGTTGCATCTCATAAGCTTTGTTTAGATGAAAAGTTGTGTGCGTATGGATGCTAGTTTTTCCAATTGTTCTTACGAAGCGCTTCTAGATCCGCTAACGAAGATGTCTGTCACACCGCCTGCCTCAGCCTCTGCAGTTCCTTATAATCTTTCCGTTGTATTAAAATACGTACGTGAAGCAATTTTGGCCCTGTCATGTAACGTTATCTGAATGCATAACTACTAAAAAAAACTTATAATAGGTAGTATTTCGACGAAAGTGTGGAGTAGAGGTCAAGTTCTTGTGCTTGGACAAAGTGACTGAAAAAATTTGGTCATTGTGAAAGTGTAACTTCCTTGTAGCAAAGCGAGTTACTTCATCGAAAATATAGTGTGGGAGTTAGATCTTCGACCTGAAGTTGAATGAAAATTTGAGATTACGCAATATTTCAGAATAAATTCATGAGCGTACGAGAATATAACGTAGCGTTCAAGAATGTGGATTTTGGCCTAACCTCTTCCCCAAAAAATTATTTCTGGGATATATTTTTTAGTTTCAGTCAAATTTTTCGATTTTGGTTAACTTTGGTTAGGTTGTAATCGTCGATGACAGAATAAGGAAGGCTGGGTGAAAATGTAAACTTTTTCTTTTTGCGGGGAAGGTTGTTAATGCTAAGTCGCTGCGAAACTGCTGCCACTTATACCAAACTCCCGCTTCTGGTGGAAAAATTGTGGGTTCTTTCACTACGGTAGATTTTTCTGTGCAGGTCTCTGTTGAGTTTCCCTCTTGCACTGTCCAGCTAAATGATCTATGGGCATTCTCGCATATTTTTCATTCACGTTTTGCGCGTCTGTATCAAACGCCGCTCGACTGCTCTCGGCTTTGGGCTAATTTGTACTAAAATTTGCTTCGGAATTGTTGGCTATAGACCTATATTGAATTTTTTTCAATAGTTGACTCACAATTTCCGAGAAAATTTTGAAAGTGCTATAGTTCTTCAGGCAGTTTTTTATTTTTAGTATTGTTCACGAGCCTCGCACTCTACGTTCAAAGCTCCGACCCTTCGTTTTTGTATATGCGCCCACTCTTTCGTTAGTCGTCTACGGATCTGACACGGCGGTAAACTTATCATAAATGGTAATGTTCCCCACGTCCTGGATATTCATTAATGCTACACGTGACAAAAAATAATGTCTGCTCCAAACCTATTTGCGATGGTAAACAACGACCTTGTATCGCAGATTGTTATTGCAAAGTCTTGCAACGTTCGCGTTGCCGCCAAAATTCCTTGAACTGAAGAAAAGTCTGATAGCACCCATTATTATTCCAAAGAAGTTCATTACACCTACGCATGTGGTAAAATAATCTTGGCTACGCCCTCTCATTATTATTTTTTTAAGCCCATTGCAGTATAGAGAAAGCGAGAATATTAAGGCAACAGCGTGAGCCTCCCAACCGCGTGTCCGCGCCGCACTTAAAGCATCAGTTCGGGGCTCGGTGCCTGTGAGCCTCGTGTTGGGGAGATTTGCTACCCTGCGGGCTGTGCATTTCCGCGATTTTTTTTTCCCCAAGAGTTGTCGTTGTGTGGCGATGCACTGAGCTGTGTTAGCTGTAATGCTTTGAGAATAATAGAGTGCGACAGCCACCCATTTTAATCAAAATATTGTACTCACGAGTGACGTAAATCGCAATGTTGGCTTTGCACGTCTTGTTGAAATGCGTAAAAAAAAATTACAAATTCTGAGCGTACTGATCTTTCGAGCAAACAGGTGAGGAGGTCCGTATAGCAGCTAGCTTAGCACCATGTACATGTACACGTACACGTTGAAGTTTCCATCGCCCAGTTTGTCCAGGAGAATTGAGCCATGAGCCATAAAGTATGTGTGCTTTTGCTAGAGTAAAATAGCCTGTGCAATTTGAAACCACCTAGAGATAAATTTCTAGATCATTCTGAAGGATTTCGAAAAAATCAGAAACTAGGAAACTTTCTAGAAGCATCACGATCGTTCTGGAACTTGGAAATGCTCCTAGAAAATTCTAGAAGCTCCGATGAGAAGTTGTAGAAGGTTTTCAAATCTTTAAGACCTTTTTTCGTGAAGCGTTTGTAAAGTATGTAGAATATTCTGGAATCTTCGAGGACATTATGGAACATCAGAGTAATTTTCTAGAATGTTCTAGAAGCTTCGAGAACGTTCAGAAATTCAAGCTACCACTCCTAAAAATTCCTTTACGTGTAAAAACGTTCATCGTTGGAGAAAACTGCATTCGTTTCCGTAGGCTGAAGTTCTTTGGATAAAGAATTTGTGCATGACTCATCGTCACTCAAAGGATGAAGCTTTATTCACGTAAATATATCCATGTACATGAAGCGATTATTGTGAAACTGGCGTGTTTGGATACAGCATTTTAAGCCTACATAAGAAGTAACGCTACAGAAATACATCCCAAACATAAAATTGTAGAAGAGAAATACAGCACGAGTAGCCCTTAAAACTCCTAACTGGAGAAGTGCATATATAAATAGGTCTATGTTCTATCTGCTGATTTAAAAAGAAAAGTTCATGAAGATGCAAAAAAAAATAATTTCTTGTCATGCGAGACTCAATGTTTTGTCACACAAGAGGAAGTTGGCAGCACTTAGTACCAGGAAATGACACTTGCTTCAATATACAACTAACACTAAAAATATCAGTTTCTCGTTGAGAAGGAAGATTTACAATAGCGAATCCTATGGAAGACCATACTAAAGAGCTCTCTTTTAAATCTGACAGGTATAGACCGCTTTTCTATGGGTTCTACAACTATAAAGCGAGCGGTAAGCAATCGCTTGATGCCGATTTCAGGAGTAAAACAATAAGATACACCTCGTCCTACCGCTCGGTAAATACATGCTAGCGTATTTCATGTCTATATATATATTGACTGTTCTTCAACACCGGCAGCTTATTTAGTTCGGTATTGTGAGAAAGCTATTCCGTTAACTCGGTGACGTCGTAGGAACCAGTCTCCGGTGCTTGTCACGCGCAGGGGCCATCCCGTATCGATAGCACATTGCACCCAATAGGTCTGCTTTGCAGCTGCGCTGTGACGCGATGAACTTTGCAATGGAAACGGTCTACCTTCGACAAGGTTTACATAGGTGCATCATATCGGAGAGTTGCGTTCTTGATAGAACATATATTCTTCAGTCCTTGTGCTGCGGCTCGGCTACCATTGAGCTTTGTCGACTCGAGTCGACAGAGATGTCTCCCCCCACTCTTCCAGATGAGTCTGAGAGTTGCCGGGCGATCACTCGTGTATCGACCGAGTGTAAAAACAGTCTGTCAAATGTGTGTCTGCCCTCTATTTCCGTACGACCGTCCGCCTGTCGGTCGATATCCCAGTGTAGTCATCATCTGTCACTTTTTCTACTAGAGCCTCTGCAGATTTTCTGGCAACAAACTAGATGATCATATTTACATCTTAGTCCATCGACCAATAATAAATCATCTATTTCCAAATGACTGGCAACAATGTCATCTATTTGCTTGACCATAGATTTTTTTTTGGATAATGACCAGCAGTACAAATCAACCACCTCAATGCTTCCAAGAAACATAAATTCTACTTTCGAACCAGATTTTGTTAAAACGAGATATTCTACCAGGGATATACATATGAAATATTCTACCAAAGAATTCGATATCGGTAAAGGAAAAATCATTCCTGTCTCAAAACCCAGAAACTGGAAGAGAAGATGACTCCTATTTAAATCCTATACACGGAAATGCTGAAGCAGAAAAGCTCTACATGTATTCTGAAATTAAATACTGTATAAGTAAAATCCACGCAGGAACTAAAACTGAAGAAGAGGAAGATCAACACTACTGCCCACAACATCTACAGATTGTAAGTGTAGGTTTCCTCGTGTTGAATAATACGTCTCTTACTTAACTCAGGATTTTTGATGGAAGAAATGTTTATTTTTAGGCTTGCTGCATTTAGCTACATCTCTAGTTCTCTCTGTCGGCATACTTCTTTAGAGTCCACATGTTGGTTAGGGCACCTCCTCATAGTCACATGGCTTGGTTAGCCTACCTACTCAGTCACATGACTTGGTTAGCGTACCTCCTCAGTCACATGACTTGGTTAGGGCACGTCCTCAGTCACATGGCTGGGTTAGGGCACCTCCTCAGTCACATGACTTGGTTAGGGCACCTCCTCAGTCACATGGTTGGATTAGGGCACCTCCTCCGAGTCAAATGACTCGATTAGGGTACGGTACTTCGTCAGTGTCACGTGACTTGGTTAGGGAACACACAAAGGAAACTTAAAAACAGTCGTTGGGCAGCTCATTTATGGCTCTCAGTAAGCCTTTGTATATACCAGATCTAATATCATAATAATTAAAATTAAGTATTACTATAGATAGACTATATTGAAAGCAATTATCGTCACCTTAACGATCCCCGACTGCTCTTGTGGCAAGAACATCTTTGTAGCAAGATCCTGGTCAGTTTTTTGACCACCTAGAGGTAGCGGAGGGCGCGACGGCAATGCTGGTACCGTTCACTCAACAATATTCCTTGATGAATTTATTAAATGTTTTTTCACTGTCTAATCTACACAACCTACTGTAATCACCGGGCACAAGTTTAATGCTCATTTAGCAACGAGCTAAGTTGATTGTGATTATAGGCAAAACACGTAAAGATCAGCATGTTGTAAAAACTGGTCGTTTTGAGCATCAATATCTGTGAAGTAATATTTATTACTTTAGTCAGCGTAGCCATATATTTTGTCAGTCATATCTTAATAACTTCTATGTAAAGCAACATGCAACATTAAAAATCCGTGTCAACGTACTATACAGATATCATTCTTCAGTCATAACTTATTAGTAGCGTTTGGAAAACTTTTATAGATCCAAAGTAACTAAGGATGGCGAGTGTATAATTGCGAATTCAAGTATTCGGCCATGCAAAGAGCGTCTATGTGTATAAACACAATATCCAACGTAATATGGATTACTTGTTTAATTGCGTGATACACCAAAATAACCTTACCAGCTACAGCAGAAACCCTTCAAAAATTGTTTACATTCTGGGTACAGTATTGTAACGAATACTTTAAAACCGAAGCGTTACTTACTACTGAGCGAGCGGTATATGTGCCGTGAAACATAACGCGAGTCTAACTCAATACAATTGTTTGAAACCCCATTCATAACTCCAAATAGGGACTGATAATTACATATAACCGGCTGATCGAATTCGGTGTGAAGTAGGCAGGAGAACTGGGTTCCCTGTTTAAAACGGTTATGACACAAATTACAAATGCTTCGTATAATAAAAAAAAAATCAGGCTACTTATGGACAAAAGACGTGTACATATTGTGTAAATGCCAGGCGTATTGTGTCCTACCACATCCATGGTTGGATTTGCGCAGAAATATTTGATCCAGATGAAGTCTAGTTGTTCTTACACTAGTAAGTGATTCTTATAATCAGCACGGTAATACTGTTAGCATTACCGCAAATACTAAGATGTCAGACGTTTCTGGTGTCGCTGTATTACTACGGCAACACGAAAGTTACTGGTGTTACCACAAATACAGCGATTTCACTTGTGTCACTAGTGTTGGAACCTGCACCTTCTCACTGAAATATTCACCGATGTTATTGAATTACGACGGCATCACAAAGCACTTGGGTTACATTTATACTACGACAAAACTACTGCTTTGCGTGTTACCACAAATTGCTACACTATTGCAAAGGTCGATGGTGATACGGTTACTAGTATGGTAACACAAAAGTGATGTGTTACTACGAATTTCTACGACATTGCCAAGGTTACTAGTGTTATGGATATTACTACGATAATCCAAGCGATAATAAGAGTTATAACAAACTTCTTATTTATTGTAAAGGCCGATGGTGTTCCAGTTATTCTTACGATAACCCAAAACACGTATGTCACCACAAATTTCCTCGTATTGCAAAAGTCACTGGCGTTACGGTTAGTACTACGGTTACCAAAACGTTACCAGAGTTACCGCCGCGAGCTCCGAGCCGGTTACGCTTTGTTCTTTAGCTGTTTGTTTTCATTTCCGCTGATTGATTCGTAGCGCCTATAATTCGCAGCTAGTAGTCATCTTCAAATAGCGAAGGCCTAAGCACCGGCAAATGTCATAACAACGCCCAACCTTTCTTCCTTTTAGAGATCACCGGCTGAGATTTTTTCATGAGTTCGGATCCAATCCTTTGGCGCGGGTCCAATAATAAAGTGTTTGAAGAGAAAGATGGTTTCATTTGCCGTGTCGTTGCGATATCGCGAAGTACTGGAATATATCGAAGCCAAGAAGTGCTTCGTCGACAGCAAAGGGGGCGACTGGGGGTAGCCAAAAGTTGTAGAATGTGAAAGAGATTTATTAGCACTGCAAAGAATAGACTCACCTCGCGCCGAATTCTCAAAGCTTTAGACATCGGCTTTCCGGCAAGAAGGTCTCAACTTATATTCGAACTCGAGTGACTTCTATGGCGTCAAGTGGTTAGTGCGCTACTTAATGACAGGAAACGAGGTGCAATGCATCTCCAACCCCCAGGGCCCATACGGATTGTGAATCTATAGTAACTATATTATGGACTATAATTGCTATTAATATCAGCGAAAAGGAAGGTAGTTGGAAATTTTGTATAAATTGGTAAGGGAACTTGGCAGATCTTCTCCATAGTCACCCAGTAGGGAGGCATTACCCTCGAGGTAATTGTGCTAGGATATTCCTGTTCGAGCATGAAGAGAGAAATGCACAATTCATGAAAAAGCTTTTTCACCAATGAGGGGTCAGAATGAATGATACTAACGACGAAACCATCTCCAGATTCACTGTATCACGGCGACTGAATGAGATTGGTCTTCGTGCACGTCGACCTCAAAAGAAACCGCTAATCCGTAAGAAGAACAAAGTTGCAAGGTTGAAGTTCGCCAACAAACACGTCAACACAGGGTGTCTATAAGGTAGTAAAGTAGTAAAATGTAGTAAAAAGTAGTAAAATCTGAGAGGTAGTAAAAAAAGTAGTAAATAGTAGTAAAATTTGCTGCTAAGTAGTAAATTTATTTCTATTCACTGAGCATA
>LQNS02276498.1:20537431-20560208 GCA_001587735.2 Parhyale hawaiensis
CCATCGAATTTCTTCCCTATCTAAAAGTGAAGAAGATGTGTCAAACAAGATGACAAGACACAAGATCACAAGACACAAGACACAAGTAAACAAGCAAGACCGGTTCACAGACTTTTAGTATAATATAGATAGATAGATGATCCTGCGGCTACCTGGCTAAATCGGTTCGAAGTGTAAAACTGACACGTGCTCAGAGACGGGTTTGTTACCTACTCCTCCTTCCGCCCCCCCCCCCTTCTCTTGGAGTTCGCGGGTCTAGTTAGATTGAATCAAAAGCGAAGAAAACGGAGGTTTCTTGGTTCTGTTATGAACATTTAAATCTAGAAGTAAAACCCATTTTAAGTGAACTTTATGTTAGGTAGGGGATGGAGGCCGTAATATGTGTGCCTTATATGATAAGTTTAGTTACCCTTCATTTTATTTTTTTTAATACAGACGCTAGATTAAGGGAAAACTTGACAACAACGACAACAAAAAAGAAGTTAAAATTATATGGGTGACTAACATACATCCTACCCACCTTGTACGAGTTTCATGTGCGTTATAAAAAGTCGTTTACAAAAGTAAAGTAGCTACGTGTCCAGCGATATGGCAGATTGATTTTCGAAAACTAATTTAAGTTTCAAGATACAATACAAAAGTGATATTCAGTACAACGAAGATTTCCACCAAAATCAGAGGAGTGATAAATTTTCAAGAGAATTGTTGCAGTAAACGCCGATTTATGTGACTTTCTGTATTTTGATGTAATTTCTAACATGTCACGCTTTATTGTAGGTGTGACAAGATACAGAGTTAACGACGATTGGCAACTGCAGAGAAGGAGCCGATTTTCCAAGGGCTTGCAGATGGTGTTTTTATGGCAGAGTTAACCAGAGAACTTGAACGGGACCCGTGGACACTGACGTCTTAAGTAAAGAATCCTGTCATAAAGGTCAGGAAGAACAAAGGCAAGCGAAGGATGGTAACCAAGAAGGATAAGCAAAGAATATGCAGGCAGGTTGTACGAAATCCTAGAGCAACCAGTGCTGCCTTGTTCGAGAGTGCTGGGATTGGACCGGTGTACGGTTCTCAAAGAAGTGGCCAAAAATTCGAATCCCATCCCCAGCCCCTCTGAACAGGTCCCACAAGGAAAAACATATAGCATGGGCAAAGAAATACATGAAGACTGACTTCCGCAATGTCACTTTCACGGATGAGGCTCGAGCTACCTCCGGAAAAACATCGTCCAACACGACTTCGGCGTGAGCAGAGTCGGGCTGGAGTAATGTTCCGGGCAGAGATCATCGATGGCGAGATTGTAGGGCCATTTCGAGTGACTGAAAGTGTTAATATCACCAGCAAGACTTATTGCCGCTTTCTGGAAGAACATTTGTGCCCATGGTTGGAAGACCTGCCACTTGCACGCCGGCGTCAGCCGATGTCATACATGATAATGTGACGTCGCATTCCGCCAAGGCGACCACCTGTCCTGAGTAGTCTAGGCTTCAAAGAAGCGCAGCTCATGACATGGTCCCATGCTTCTCCTGACTTAACCCCATCGCACATCTGTGGTCCATCTTGAATGTGAAGGTATGTGATGAAGGTCTTCAATAGAATTCGAAGGAGCCTCTGTGGCAGAGGATTCTAAGTGCTGATGGGGCGATAATATCTGCTGAGATAATAGAGCTGATTGATTCAGTGGACGATAGAGTATTCAAAGTCATTTCAAAACAATGGCAACACGTCGACAATTGAAATAGATAATCTGTACTTAGTGTACTGCTAACATATGCACGTCCGTCGTGTTCCAGTTGTTCTCTCTGCTTCATTGTTTGAACTATTTGTTGGTACAAGGACTACAGCTCTTTTTCTTAACCTAAGCTGCACATTTTGAGTTTTGCAATACAGCCTGACACGTTAGAAATTAGGTGAAATACATAAAGTTTGATAACTCGGCGTTTACTGCATCAATCTTCTTGAATATGTATCCCTGCACCAACTTCAGTGGAAACCTTCCTTGTACTGAATATCACTTTAGCTTTGTGTCTTTAAAGTTGAATTATTATTTTTTAAATCGACCTGCAATAAAGCATGACACGTACTTTAATTCGAGTAACCCCTTGTAGGAGTGCTGATAATACGAGCATCGCCTGTACTGCGTTGAAAGGTCGCAGTCTATCGAGTGACCTTCAGGGTGATGCAGTTCTGTTGTGCCCCCTCGAGGAGCCAGATGGTTACCATAAACTAAAATCTGAGTGTGCCATAGAAGCGCCCAGTATTTCTATAGCCTACAGGACTCAATACGCACCTTTGAAGAGTAAGTGATGCTTGGTTTTTGGTACATAAAGGTAGATAAAACATAGAAAACCTTCTACTAAAAGTCTGAATGTATCAACATATAACTGCAAGTGGGTGAATAAAAAAGTCTGGACAGAAGATTCAGCTGTTTTACCACACGTAGCGCTATGGATACAAACGTTAACTATGCCCACACGGAGGCAGTGCGTGGTGTACAAATATTGCCAGAAGTAGATGGATGCAAACGCATTATCAGAAAGGCGAATGTAAACTTCTTACCAAAAGCATCACTAGCATCGTACGAGGTTCCTAGCTATGACGATGCTCCTGATAGCGTAGCATGGAGTGAACTGAACTAACCTCGATCGAACTCACCCAGTGAGTATGTCCCGAACTTTTTTAAAATCATAGCGCACACGATAGCTACCTAAATACTTGTTAACGTACTCCTAAAAAGAAATAATTATTGTCCCGTAAATTATTTGTTTAAAATTTACATATGCTAAGTGTTTTGACAGTCTTTAATAACTGGAGAAAAAATAGATTCAATTAAATACGCAACGATCAGAAAACTAGCTTGTAAAGTTTAACAGTAAATATGAGAGATGTATAGGTTTTCATATCCGTAAATATGAAATAATAAAGTTTGAAAATCTGCCGTGAAACTGAACCCACTGAAAGTTTTTGAAGTTTTCCTTTTCATTTCAGGAGATGCAAAGGGCGTCAAGTGAAAATTTTCAGCCAGTTTTTCGGATCAGAAATTTTACACTCAATTCCATACCCCGAAAATTGTTTCCGAACGACCTGTAAACGTGCGAACGAATTTCCTGGAGCACTGAAAACATGACATGTCTCTGACTGAACCCTTGCTTATAACAGTTAATCATTTTTACATTTTAGCTCATAATCACTTCACGCTTCTATTTTTGAACGAAATTAGGAAACGCTGAGTGCTATAACGTTCCCCCATGCTGATACTAGGACTATACAGTATCCTTATTAAGGATCCAATACTATTCCTAAGAGACACAAAACTTTGAAACTTTATATTAGTATGTATTTTGGGGCTAAGTCAATATGACACGCGCTGCTGCATACAAAGAGAACTAAACACACGGGAAAAAATATTGGAGTGATAAGTAACTCGGTAGGTATTAAGTACTGTATTGATGACAGAAGAATAAATTTAGGAGTGAAAAAAGTGACATTTCGTAACTTTAGAGAAGAAAAGTAAGAGAAAGTGACAACTACCGAATAGCGTAATTATATTGAAAAAAGTGGTTATTTGTAACAGCTGAGTGTGGTATTAAGAGACAGTCACAGAGTACTGTATTTTAAAGTCAGACGGTGGTACTTCATAACATATGAAGTACTTTGGAGACAAAAGTGGTTATCACTGAATTGTTTAGCAGCAGAAAAGTCTCTGAATTTTCACACTCACCTACAGTTGCAGGTAAGAATTTTATACAGGAATGGAAGTAAACATTTTATAAGTAAAATAGTAGCTAACTGTATAGTAAGTGGCCTACCCTGAGATACACGTATACTGTAGTGCGTATGGTTAGAAGCTATAGTTGCGGCACCTATTCCAGCCGAACCAAAACTATCCTAATTAAGCTCAACTTATTCTTAACTAACCTAAAATACTTCGAAGTAGGCCACCTACTGTACTGGAACCGATCAACTGTATAATAAGTACGATAGTCATTTAAGTAGCAAATAATACCGGCATTGCAAGGAAAAGCCATGTTCCTTGTTCAACTCCATCAGCAAATAACTTTGTTAGTCTTTACAAGTTGGAAGGAATTACCTGTAAAGACTAGGAAACTGCTGGACGAATGTACTCGGGCTAGAAGCTGAAGGGGTTAAGCCTCTACACATACCCACAACAGGTATCTCAGAAAATACTTGAGCAATTTATAACCTAGTTACGCTTAATGTAATACGCTTATATCCCATATAAATATTACTATTAATTCCGTTCATAAAAATATGGACTGTACAAGGGTCCCTGGTTTATCGCGGTTTATAGGACCTTCGCGATGTGAAAACTTGCGACGCAGCTAGATCATATTTATTTTCCTATCTACTAGTAGGTACATTGCAAACCCCTATAGATCCATCTCCCAGTACTGGTAAGAACCCATCTCTGACGTATTATACCTTTCTCAACCGCTCTTCTCTAACCGCGAGATATACAGTGAAGCCACGAAACATGACAAGCGATGTAGCAGTGAAGTACTGGATCCTGTTATGGGTTATATTTGCCTGCAGCAAGTCACTGATATCATATATGGCCAGCAGCGCCAGGTGCGTGACTTCGAAGTATAATTATAAACTGCGCCAAGAAGGTTATGGTTTTGCAGGAATTTGTCTGTCTATATCTCTTTGTCTTGTTTATCTGTCACCAAGATATTTCGAAATGGTATGGGCGGATCTTTACGAAATTCACAGGGATCGTTAGGCATGTTAGGAAAATAGATGATTTACTTTCGGTGACAATCAATTCAAGCGTTTGCTTGTCTGTTTTTTATCTTAGTACCCTAACGCCAGTAGTTATGGGCGGATTTTTATAAAATTTACAGGAATCGTTAATTTGGTATATCACCTAGAGTAAATGACCGAATTCTTGTGATGATCTATTCATCCGTTAGTTTGCTTGTCTCTATGTTTGACTAATGCTTGTCAGCAGCATAACGCAAAAATCAGCATAACGCAAAAATTTGTGATCGAATCTTCATGGAATTTGTAGAAAGTGTAAGAAACGTAGAAAGATACAAATGACCAAATTTTGCTGATGATCGATTCGTCCGTTTGTGTGTTTTCTGTGCTGGTCAGAGCATCCCTCAAAAACTTACGGACGGATCGTCAAGACAATTACAGAAGCAGTTATTGCTGTCAAAAGGCCCAAATGCCAAATTGAGGCGCCAGCTGATAAGAGAAAATCATAGTTTCAGGACCAACTTATATTTTTTGCTAACGTTGCCTTGCTTGGCGGAGGTATGCGCTCTCAGAGTGCTTTGCTAATTTGTACTATTGTATTATAACTATTAGCAGTCGAGAAGAAGACTCTTTACCACTTGCGACGCTGGGAGAGCGAGAAAGAAGGGACATGTTGAATGTCGAGGAACAGACAGTATGGCAGCACAAACGTGGTGCCTATGCACGAAGGTGCGCGCACAGACGAGATCAACGCGCATGGGAACAGCAGAGGACGAGCAGTAGCAGCATCATCAGTAGTATCTTAACATAAAAGAAAATATACTTTACTGAGGCAACAATGCGCAAGGGAACAGCAAGTCAGCAATGAAGAGGAAGAGAAGCAGAAGTATCATCAGTAGGAGCTTGAAAATGGGAGGAAACACAACGAAGTTAAGCAACAATGAATGACTGAGGCTAATGTTTTTATAGTGAGCGCTGAAGTGTCGGTGATTGGCTCATTTGCTGGGAAGCTCGACATTGCCGGTCCCTCTATTATACATAGAAGACACAGCCGGTGAGCTGTGGATCCAAAATAGCTCGGCCTTTTGCTGGCTGCATCGTGGGGGTAACAAGCAGACGTAGGCCGCGAAAGAAAAAAGGCCCCAGAAAATTCATACACACGGCAAATTTTTACTCCGGAGATTGGGCCGCAAATGTCCAAACGCTCGGCTATATTTCATATTTGTAGCGGGGCCGCATGGCAGCAAATATCCAAACCTTCGTCTACTTTTCATGTTTGTCATGAGTCCTCAAATCTAAGCTCGCTTAAGATAACAAGCAGCCAGTTCCTTCAATGGCCAATAGCGAACAATGCAACCCGAAAAAATAGGCAAAGTAAGAAATTTTGACAGGTAGGGTGACGAAACTTTGCAAAAGTCAATGATAAAAATCAAATCAATATCCACGCGGGTGGCTGCATGTGTGTCCTTAAATCCTTCAATAATTATAACAGGCAGCAAGCTTCAATTCTTACCTTAAATGTCATATCTGTAGGAACCCTCAGTATCGACAAGAAAAGATTTGATGATTGTGTCGAAGAATAATATTATATGTATATATGGACCTTATCATCGTAATTGTAGAAATCAGACTGACACTTATTATCAATAGTATGGTTATGACTAGGTACCTACATCAGAGGTATCATAATCACCAACTCGAATATTTTTTTACTACTAACTAGCTGCACTCGTGAAAATTTCACGGTCAGGCGGGGCCTTCCAGGTTGAACTCCTAAAAACTCCATAGTAATGAACATATATCAAGTTTTATAGTATACTGAACTGCACGCGTGACCCGTTGGATCGTTAACACCTTTTTCCAAGTGTTATTTGGCTGGTCATAGTCAAGGCGCTATTTGTCCCCGTGGCCATGTGGGTCACCATAACCAGCTTCTTTGCTTTGAAAGCTATATTCAACACTGCCTGTGTGCAAGGGAATTATATATGTGTGACGTATTGCCAAATTGTATTGCCCGTATCACCTTTAAATTTAACGTGCACGTTCATGCAGCCGAGCTCGACTTCATCTTCCGTAACGTGGATACAACCGAACTATATCGGTATGTAATTTCCTGCTAACTGTTACTGAAGACTAGCGCAACACACTGAGGAACGTAGGAACAACGCTTCTGCGACCATTGCTAGAATGGGCGTGAAATATACTTGAGTGAGTCATAGGTCAGTCAAGAATAGTGTAGTCTGTGCTTAAATATATATAAATAATACTAGGTACCATAGTAATTCTTGCTATGATGATTACTAGTGTTAGTTTTTACTATAAATCTGCAACGCTATAACTATAACAATATAATGGCACTTGCTACGGTACTGCTGCTAATATTATTTTCATCACTACTGAGTTGTCAGTGTAGTCATTGAGTTTCTCAAAGCTATCGGCCCACTACCAAAAACGACCCGAAAATATAACCGTTACATTAAGGCTAAATAGGGCACAACAGTCAGTTGTTAATAGCAGGTCAGGGCACATGTTTATACAAAAAAAAATAAAAATAACAGATACAGAAGGACGAAGGTGCGAGTACCTTGGATGTAGCTCTCCGTCTGCAGCCGAGGTGCCAGCCGATCTGTAGACGCGCGCGTCCGTGAGTCACCACGCATGGTGGGGGCTGCTCGTCGTGTCTTGAGTTTTCCTTACTTTCTTACCAGCATTGGACATTCTCGGGACACTTTACGGTGCGTGGGTGGCGGCCTGAACACGAAATATGCTAAACTTAGCGTCAACGTCAATACCGGAACAGAAACTTCTATCTTTGTGCGTTACAGAACACGAACCAGTGCTTTATGTAAACAACATGCTTGGTAACACCCGTACGAAACGTGTACGCTCCAGCGTTGCAAGTAATAGTGAGGTCAATACCACCAGTACGGAAAGTTACTTGTACGTTTTTGCTTTAAAGAACGCAGAACAGTGCTAAAAATAACTTGAATGAAAACACTTTACAAAGTATGCAATCTCTAGTACTGTAAATAACACACCAGAACAAAAATCGTACGTTTTAACATTGTAAGCATAGCACTGACGCCAATATACCTGTAAAAAACGTACACGTCCCACTCCTATGAGTAATATGATCTCGCTACCTCCGCCAAGGAGGTTATGCTTTTATCGGATTTGTCTGTCTGTGAATCTTTTTGTCCGTCTGTCATCAAGATAACTCAAAAAAGTGATGATCGGATTTAGATGAAATTTACAGGGATTGTTAAGTATGTTAGGAGAAACAGCTGATTAACTTTTGGTGAAGTTCTGTCCATCCGTTTGCTTGTTTGTTCGTTGGTTGGTTGGTTGGTTGGTTGGTTTTTTTGTCTGCCTCATTTTTGTCAATGCCATAACTCAAAGTGTTATGGACGGATTTTCATGAAATTTACGTGAATTGTTAGGTTTGTTACGAAGAGTAAAAGACAAAAATTTTGTGAAGATATGCTTGTTCATTCGTGTGTTTGTTGCTGTGTTTGATTTTGTGCTTCTTAGCGTAATTACTGAAAAAAATTTGAATGGATCGTTATGAAATTTACAGGAGTTGTTAGTAATGTTTAAAGACATAAAAGATTAAATTTTGGTGTAGAACGGTTAGTTCGTTTGTATGTTTGATTTGTGTTTGTCATAATGTTTGTTAGCAGCATAACTGAAAAATTTATGAGTGGATCTTCAAGAAAACTGCAGAATGTGTTAATACTATCAAAAGGCACCAATGATTACATTTTGAACTTGATACAAAGAATATCATGGTTTCAGCGCCAATTTGAATTCTTCGTTACCGTTCCCTTACTTGGCGAAGACATGCGCTCTCTGATCAAGTGCTCTAGTTATTATTGTTATGATGTACACTCGTAGAGTTATCACAGTCAAGGCCATCTTATCCACCGTGAGTGCTGTGATCCAATGAGACAAAGAAAGAAGGAACGTGTTGCATGCAAAACAGAACTAGGAGCCCAAGGCTAGGATGAGAGACCTGGAAAGAGAAGAAAAGCTAAAAATAAGGAAATTAGTAGCATAAAGTGACAGAAGCAGAGAGGGTGCGAAAAAAAAGACGTCCTGGAGGTCAAGTAATGTTTTGCTGCCCTAAATCATTCCGATAACAGTAGTAATATACTAGTAAAACACTGACATAAAATGAATTAAAGTAATTTTCTACAAAATAAAATATTTTTTTAGGTGTACGGTACCAATATGAGCACATATTAGTGTCATTAAATCGTTTTTATAGACTACACAGACTCTACCCAGGCAGGAGTTTTGGCCGCCGCAGAAACTATCACAGTTTCAGCTTCTGGGCAGCTCAGAATTCTCTTAGAGTATTTTGTGTAGGTATACTCATTAATCTCGCTGCGACAAATAAACCAAGTGAGTAAACAAACCAGCTTCTTCCCTTCCTAAGTGAGTCAATTTCGTGACGCTGCACTCACTCACGCCTGTCACGGACTCTTGGACGAGAGCCCACAGGCATACCAACATATCCGCCCCCACAAAAAATGCCGACGTGTTCAGGGACGCCAAACCATCGAAAATTTAATATGTCAAAATCATTAGCATGAGTATTAATTACAATTAGTTTAGCCACTAGTAGCTTTTAGGTATATATCAGCTTATTTAGACGTTTGTCTAGGGTTTATTTAATCCTTATCTCGTTAATGACATGCACGTTAGCTTTTAATATTAAAAAAAAAAAATGTCTGGCTAACGTATGCTCATGATTATCGAAGTCTGCAATATTTAAAACCCTATCTAACTAATCACAATATTATTTTTGTCTTCATGCTTACAAGACCTATCTTGGTTAATCACAAGGACAAGATTACGTTAGTTCGCAATACTAAAAACTTAAAGGCTTATTACATACCTAAGAAGCTGCAATATTAAAGAAAGTCTGGCTAATCAAATGCACACAAAATGTAATATTAAGAAAACCCTATCCGGCTAATACACGGCACAAGATTTTGGTATTTCACCATAATGAAATACCAACACAGCGATCAACATAGGGCGAGGTTTGCGCTCCACAGCCAATTATGCTCGCTAGACAATCTATTCGTTCATCAAGCACCGAAATGGACTTCGCCAAACATCGTGGCAGTAATCAGAAGCTTTATTTTGACATGTGATTAGTGAGATCAGCAGTATCTAAAATCTCCAACTGTGACGTATGTTTTGCAGCGTGCTGAGAATTAGTATAGCGATCCCGTTTGGAGTTCTTGAGCTGCATGCGGCAGATGATTAACCAGTTCCGCGGCTGTCCTCGACTCATGTCGGTCTCCCGTTTTGTTCCTTAATGGCTTTGGATCTCACTAGTTGTGGGTAGGGACATCTATTAAACTCCAAATAACCAACATTCGAATTATAAAAAAAAAGACCTAAACGTGTTCAAAATATAATTTTGGATCTTTAGAGATTTTTGGCTATAAATCCGTCAGCCAGGCAAAGTCAGGCTTCCTCGTAACTGTTCGTTAACAGGTTAATGAATACGTTAACTATATATAAATATATGATAAATGATATCGTAGCACAAATCTTCGACCATCCTTTGTCTGAAGGACGCCTATTTATGCAACAGTCCAATGCCTGAAAAACTCCTATTTATTTCAACCCTCCAACAGTCCATTACCTGAAAAACTCCTATTTATGCAACCCTCCAACAGTCCATTGCCTGAAGAACGCCTATTTATGCAACCACTCGAACGCACTTCGACTAGTCACCTATTTCGAACCGTTTGCTAACTGCGTGTTTAGCATGCCGATAGTCAAGTCTCCGGTAGGTATGTTCAACATTTGAATGCCTTCCGGGCGATTATTTACGCCCCTACTTAAGTTCATTAGAACCTAAACTCCTCTAGATTAGACTTTAAGAGGTTCTATGGCTGCATGTGAGAGGGTAGGGGGCGCAGCTCCCCACAGTCAACAAACAGTCTGCAGTTTATTCCGCTCGGTCGGACGAGGAACCAAACATAGCACTCCGCGCTGTCAGAGGCTGAGGAGGAATGCGTTTGAACGGACGATGAATGCATGGCGTCAATGGGCACCGTAAGCGGGCGGACGTTCAAACCACAACAAACTAAACCCAGTGTGTTGAGGTCATGTTTTTTGCCCTTTTGGTGACGTCACAGTGACGCGAAATTTCCTGGGAAACTAATGTAGTTAGAGCCAAAGAAAATGAGGAAGAAACGATATAGTGTATCAGCCAATTAATGCGCAGTCAAGTAAGGAGGAACTCCGCGCTTGGAAACAGTAAATCATAAGGAAGTGTTGGATTAAGATCATCCGCGGGAAAAAGGATGAAGCAAAGTGCGTACGGTATAAAAACGTCTTCGAAGGCTTAAATATAAGGGAGAGGTAACATACGGGTTTTTCCAGAGAGCGTTACTTTCAAACACAATTAGCGGCTGAGGGACAATAGAGGAGGACGAGTGAATTTAACTTGGCCAATAGCGCGGCCCCATCTTACGCCGCTTAGGGACAATAATAGGACATATGAATCTAACTTAGGCCAATGACCAGGTCTATCCAAAGCCGCTGAGGAACAATCGTAGAGAATGGGCAAATCTAGTTTGCATGGTTAAGCCAAGGGATGAATTTAACTCGACCCGCTGGCCTGACCCATCCTATGCGTCGTGAGGTGCAAAGTAATAAATTAAGTGCAATAAAGTCACGCTGCTTGGGTACAGGTCATAAAAACTTGGAGCCTCGACGCATTACAACTGCACGCGTGACATGAGGGCTTAATTCAGCAGCGGTGATTGTAGTGTAATTAGCAGTGAGACGGCACGCCACCGCGTAAAGCATCGTTTCGCTGCCACGTCAGATCTAATGGAGATGAGGAAACCTAAGAAATTCTTCGGTAGGCGAGGTGCCACAAAAAAAGAGACATAAGGTTGAAATAAATAAAAAATACAGTATGTCCATAACAGTACTATACCGCTTACCCACAGAATACACTATCCGATCACGTAGTGCTAGTTCTGCGAAAATGGATGCTTAATGTGGACTGTATAAAAGGTTAAGATAGGTGCAGAAATACCTTCACTAATGAGAAGTGTGAATGAAGTCCACAAAATTCTTTAGCTGGCAGGTGAGAGGCGCAATATTGATCCGTAAATAAAACACTGATGAATTAATATTTTTTCTGGAGGACATGGAAGTAGTTAGTAATAGTTAGGAAGTTTAAGCCGCCGTTGCCGAGCAGAACGATAACACAGAGGAAAGAACAAGGGGCATAAACATAGTATGCCAAGAGAAACGGGGAACCCAAGCACACGAAGGTGTACCCACACAGGATCAACGCGCATGGGAACAGCAAGTCGGGAAAGAAGAGAAAGAACAGAATCAAGCATGAGCAAGTAGGAGTATAAAATCGGGAACAAAACAAAGTGGTTGGCTTAGGTTGAGCTAGGTTAGGTTAGAACGTTTGGTTAAAAGGTTAGGTTAGAACGTTATGTTAAGAGGTTAGGTTAGAACGTTAGGTTAAGAGGTTAGGTTGGTTTAGGTTAGGTTAGGATAGGTAACATTTATTTTAGTTGTGATGCGCGCAGGAAAGCTTACTTGAACGTAAAATCGTCGTGAACGACGTGAGTGCTACCTCTGCCCCAGAGCATAGGATGGACGAACCTAAACTAACCCTATGGCCCATCCATGCCCTCTGAGGGGGACCTGAAAGTAAAATAAGAGTATTGGTCGGCTGCTATGAGACTTGTAAAGCCGCAACGTCGCTGTCAATTAAACACTCGGTATAAAAAGCAAGAGAGATTTAATAATGAATATCTCTACTATCTACAAACGCATGCTTCTCGTGACTGATGTGAGGGACGAAGACGGAACATCGGTTTGTCAATACAGTCGAACTCCTCAAACAGAGACTCCTAAAATAGTTCCAGAAACACAAACTGTAAACAGCGCCCTCTATCATGTATAGTATACCATTTCTATACCTAAAAAATGGCGGATGCTTTCTTGAATGACCTGCAGAAAGATGTTGTAAAACCTGACTGGTTTCAACAATACAACTTCGCGATTATCTATGGTGTTAGCCAAAGAAAATGTGTTACGGCTGTTGGGGAAAGAAGCATACTGTTGAACTTGTCTCGAAACGGAGATGGCTCCCGACACTGAGGCAATACCGATATGCCGGTCTACGTTTTAGGCGCTTCAATGGTGAACACTGAACATTCGTACAACGCAAAAACCGAACTATATAGCACCTTTATGGACAGCCTGACAGGTAACCCTTTCCTGCGGACGCTGCAAATTGTACTACAAATGCTTAATTCAGGTACGGATGGAAGATTCATCATGACTGCATGGCTATAGGACATGTGGAAATTTCACCGAAAAGAAATTGCATTATTAACCGCCGCCCAGTCCAGGGGGATATAGGTTGGCCACAGGGCGCGGAAGCAAATGGCTAGCCTAACAGCCATCTACGACCTGAGAGCAGTACCTGCTGAGACTCGACCATTGATGCTCCAGAAACCGTATAAATGATGCACTAATTTTCTCCTATCTAGTGTTGAAAGCATAATGCCGAGGCCACATATGCATTCGCAAGCGCCACTGGAAGCGAAGAGGAGCAATTCTCTCGTCGTCTAGAAATATATTTAAACTCCGTATCATAGATACGGTGGCATGAACGACATGCAAGCTGCACGTCCTCACATCGCCTTGTTCCCACTGTATAATCGTAATTACTTTGTTACCATGAAACTATAGTGTAGTCCCGCTATGACGTACAGACGGACGAATGAGCGTATGAACGTATGTTTGTATAGAAACGCAAACAGAATCTAACAAAACTCGGATAATCTTGTTTACCTGAACGTCACTGTGCACACAACCCTCGCTATTATAAATAGACAATAAGCCGTGAGGAGCTCGGAGATTTCAGAATAATAATGCTTCTATTCATTTCAATTCATCATTAATCAGGAAAAGCGCTCTATCATGGATACGGCTAGGCAGTAATTTTATTTCAGAAAAATGTTCGTCTCTCTGAAGAAACTGAATTACTTAGGGTAGGTTTCTAGTGACCCCAATGGGTCACGGACAGTATAGTAATAACTAGAGTTGTGACTTCGCATATATGCAAACGTCCTAAAAAATTTGCATGTATGCACAGGATGCATATATTATACACTTACAGAAAATATGCAGAGCGTTCTTGCATAAAATATGTTCGTGCATTTTATATGCAAACTATACTTGCATAAAATATGCACGTGCATAATGAATGCATTGCGGTAAATATGCAATGTTCAAAAAGTGCATATAATATGCAAAATATGCATATTGTTTCTCCGTGCATATGCAGCATATTATATGCAAGTCAGGGTCACAACCCTAGTACACAGACATGACAAGGCGAGCCCATAACCCTACCCATAGCAATCAGAGCATGGGTCGTGGGTCGGTTTTTATCGGCAAGTTGCTCCGCAGCTGTGTGATCGGCGGCCTGTTAGTCACGAGACGGCGGTGTTGGCAAGCCTGGCAGCTGAGAAATTATTAGAAGATTTATTATTCAACAGTGAACAAATAACATCAATTATATTGTACGACTACTGAAGAGGCTATGAATGTGATAGAATACATACTCACTGAATTTGCTCAAAGAGTTGGAAAACGAAAGGAATAATACGATTTCTCACGCTGAGTTGAGGCGTATGAAAACGACTAAAGTAGAAGATTGTTAGTTAGAGGATTGTATATGGTAAATTAAGTCTGGTTTTAACACATTGATGAAGACAGGAAAAGAACAAGACATGCAGTGCGTGTGACAGGATAACGCAGCATCAGTATAAAAATATTCCATTAAATTTACAATTCTTTACTCTTCGTTCCCTTCCAACACCTATTTTTTTGCAAATTTAATACATTACTTAGATCACAAACCTCACAATACATTGACTGGACTCTGCAATCAGGCCTCTCGCAATTGGGCCTAGAAATAAAATGAGTTATAATCACTGAGACCTCAAAAAAAGATTAATTTCTTCGTCGTACCTTTAGGAACGTGCTACAGAGCAGGGAATCTACATTCACAATCGTATATTGTCAGTAGGCGATAAATATCATTCCTTCGGACACCAAGAATAATTGAAAATTTACCATAATTTCTAGGAATATTACAATTTTATAGCAAAATTGTTTCATAGATATACACGTAATGTACTTTAACATCACATACAATTTATTTTTTTTTTTTCAATGATGGATTTGAAGCAATAACCTCAGAAAGCGATGTATGTAGAGCTTTCGGGGTTCTGTGAATCACCGAAAGGAACCCAAAGGAGACAAAACACCCCAATTAAGTGAAAACTCTTAACTAGTAAAAACAAGTTCTAACTAATAAACAAGTTATAACAAATGAAAACTAGTTCTAGCTAGAAAGTGGAAGCTATTTCTGACTAGTGAAAACTATTTCTAAATAGTGAAAACTATTTCTAAATAGTGAAAACTATTTCTAAATAGTGAAAACTATTTCTAACTAGTGAAAACAAGTTCCAAATTGTTTTCATGAGCTACAACTAATTTTCACTAGTTCCAGCTAGTTTTCACTAGTTTCAGCTAGTTTTTCCCAATTTCAGCTAGTTTTCACAAGCTTTTACTAGTTTCAACCTGTTTTCACTAATTAAAACTTGTTTTCAATATTTAGAACTTGTTTACTTGTTAGAACTTGTCCTTACTAGTTAAGGAATTTTCACTGCCCTTGGGTGTTTCGTCTTCTTTGGCAAAATTCCTTGGGGTTCTTTCGTTTTCTTTTGGGTGATTCACAGGACCCCGAAAGTACTACATACATCAATTTATAAGGTTATTGCTTCAAATCAGTCATGAGAAAAAAACTCAAATGTATGTGATATTAAAAGTACATTACATGTAGTATCTATGAGCCAATTTTTTATATAAAATTGTAGTACAAGAAATTATGATGAAATAGACGGTCCGTGACCAGTTATGTCGTCATTACGATCGTCTTTGCTTACGGAAAAAAAACAGGCTTTATTCAGCTGGTCATATAGACCACATGCTATTCGGCAGTCCATTCCTGCATTCCTGCCCGTACTGGTCGCCATCAACAGCTTCTTTGCTACTCTAACGAATATTCAACACGCAGTCTGTAAGCAAATTCAATTTATATGTTACGTATTCCAGTTGCATTTTCCGAAGCAACTTTGAAATTATCGTGCCTGTTCTTGCAACCGAGGGCTGGTTCCACGTCCGTATCACAGATACAATCGAATTAANTCTTCCCGTCTAAAAGCGAAGAAGCCGTGTCAAACAAGACACAAATAAGCACACAAGCATGCAAGGTTCAAGGAGTTTTAGTATAATACTAGACGACCCGTGACCCGTTGGGTCGTCATCACGATCGTCTTCGCTTTCGCAAAAAAAAAAAAGCAGGTGTTATTTATCTGGGCATAGAAAACCCGCTATTCGGCCGTCCTCTTCTGCTCGTCAAGGAGCGGCCAGTTCGGTCCACTATCAACAGATTCTCTGCTTCTCTAACGAATATTCAACACCCAGGCTGTAAGCAAAGTCAAATTATTATATGTTACGTATTTCAGTTGTATTGCCCGTGGAACCGATGAATTGATCATGCCCGTTCTTGAGGCCCAGCTCAGTCTAACTTCCGTATCACAGATACGATTGAATTAAAGAGATAATCCATGGAAAAAATGCGACTGCCCCCCCCCCCATACCTCAAATTTTTTTCCCTTCTAAAAGTAAAGAAACCGTGTGCAAAAAAGACACAAATAAACAAGCAAGACCGGTACACGGAGTTTTAGTACAATATAGATAGATTTTCAATTATTCATGGTGTAGGCAGGTATGATATACATCGCCTTCTGAAGATATATGATTGTGAATTTAGATTCCCTGTTCTGCAACAGATTTTTTATGGTATGGCGAAGAAATTAATCGTTGTTTGATGTCTCTGTTGTGATGATTAGAGCTAATTTTATTGACAGTTGCGTAAATCGACCTCCAGGTCCAATTGCGAGAGGCCCGATTGCAGTGTCCAGTCAATATATGGTGCGGACAGGCACGCTTAGATATTTTACGCGCATTAGCTTGGTGTGATGGCAAGTAGTAGTATTGTCCTAGTTTAAGCCTCCGCACCCACAGAGTACACAGTGATCCATGAAAAGGAAGAAGTGACATACAGAACGTCAAGAGAAAACGTGGAACTCATTGGAACAGTAAGTCGGGAAACAAGAGGAAGAACATAATAAAGCATCATCAATAGGATTATGAAAGTGGAAGGAAGCAAAGTGGGCCCGTAAGATGGACGTCCTGAACGCCTAGTTTTTGGCTAAAATAGCTACCTATACAAGACTCCTTGGGGCGCTGCTCCCCATAACATAGGAGGGGCGAACCTAACTAACCTAACCCTATGGGCTATGACGCATCTCATGCCCCCTGAGGAGGTATGATGGCAAGTTTGGCAACCGACTCGCAGCAGCTTGGTTACCTAACTCGCATTATGCACTCATTGATTTTGCTCACGACGCCGTAAACAAAAAAAAATCAGTCTTTGTATGCTGTTTTTGGACGGGATCATCCATGGCTTTTTTACATTCTAACGCATTAAGTGAGATTCCAAATGTAACATTTATATTTATAGTGTCAAGAGTAACAAACTAAATTTAAGAAAAGATTCAGCGAAGCATGAGAAACACTGAATGCTAGATTGATGACCCTGAAATATTATTGGATTGAATCAGGAACTGCTTACAGTGTATGCTTAAAATTAATGTGGACATTTCTGATAATTTTATTCTTTAAAGCGAGCGCTAGACTACAGCTGCATCTCGGCACACATCTGCAGGTCGCGCATTGGGGAAAACAAGTAAATCTCAGCTGTAAACTTCAGCTGCTTGGCAGCGCGGACTCCGCCTCGCTCTTTACAGCTGCAGCGACCTCGCGAGGCTCTCAACACAATAGCAGCGTAAATTGCAATGAATAGACGAGACGCGAAAGATTCTCGCCACGGCAAGACTATACTACACTTCTGTATTGCAATGAATGCTCGCATTATTAGCTTGCCAGTTAACCAAATGCGCTGCAGAAACTCTGCTCATGCAAGACTATGCGTTTTAATACTCTCGTAGAAAATACTTTTAGAGAGAAAGAGAAAAAGGGAGAAATCTCATTTATTTCTCTCCGAGGAGAGGTGGTCATTCCTTTATAATATTATATCTGATTAGCTTAATACTATTGCATGTGTAATAAGATAAACATTGCAGTACCTTACGGAACGACCTACATGTATTGCAAAACGCTCGACACAATCCTTCGATAAAAAAAGAAACTTGCCTACTCTACTTAAATACAAAATTGCTCTAACTTTCGGTGATTTTCAGATTTCACGCAGTCGTAAAAGAAAACGCCTACCTCTACGTAGAAAACACAATTCTACATAGAAAATAATTCTTTTTCACACATTCCTAAAAAACACCAGTACTTCTAGACGCTCATAGACATAGCACTTTTATTTGCGTATAGAAATAGTACTTTCTATACATGATCATAGGAAAGACTTCTGCGCGCTTACAGAAATAATGCTTTTTAAACGCTCAAAAGAAAATACCGTTTAGGCTGCACATACTCTAAGAAAATACTTCTACGAGTAAGTGCTCTCAGAAAATTTTCTCCACGCTTCTAGTAAGCAGTATTCTAAAGTCCGGGTATATTTTGTTCTTGGTAAGTCTCCGCACAAAAAGAGTGCAACATGATTCAAAGAGAGGAAAATTATTATTGTATAGCTAAGTCAGTTTAAGCATGCATCTTAATACAGCACAAATTTGATGTTCCTACCCTAACAATATTTTGGGCCGCCGCTGCGCAGCGTAGAATCTACTGTAAATTACAGTTTTAGCTTCTGGGGCGGTCCTAGAGCTTGGTCGGGTAGAGGCGAACGAGGAGAAACAGATGGTATGACGAGATAAACGAGGAATGAGGGTGCGCTCCCATACAAGGGCAACAGGCAAGGGAACAGCAAGTCGGGAAGGAAGCGGAAGAACACAGCAAAGTATTATTAATATAGGAGCATGAAAATGGGAGGAAGTAAAGTGAGCACAGAAAGAGAGATGGCCCGAAGGCCTAGCTGAGCCTAGAGTGAGTTATGGGTCATCTATAGACACACACTGTAATCAGAAAAGAACAAATAAGACGCTGCTTTTACGCTTTTGCTGCCACTTCAATTTTTGAAGGCTTCGTCTGTATGGCACCATTATGGCGGGTGCACACAAACGCAAAAATTGCCCAATTATTCCGCATTTTACTTTGGTGGTCACTCTGCTGTGGCTACAAGTTACGGCGTTTGAATATCACATGGAAACTATGTGCCACTGCAACTTTAAAGCAATTCAGAAGTAGAAGGTATAGGGTACTGAAAGCATGACCATTGCCGCTTGCCATAGCGTGCAAGCTGCAAGAAACAACTCATATTTTAGATATTCTTTTCGATGGTAAAGCAATGTACAAGCCGAAGCCTTGTTCGCTGCAACGTAATCGGATGTGGAGTAAGTTGTGTGGCGGTGCAACTCTCGCGTTAGTGTGCACCCGCCTTTAGATTCCCACGGATATGCACAGAACAGGAGAACACTTGAGGCACATACGGGCGGCAGCGAACGTGTTAAAAAGAAGGGGGGGGGGATCCTGGGCACAAGGGAACCCCGCACAACGGTTCACTGGTGGGCAACAGAATTATGGGAGAGTGGATGATGGAGGACTTGGCGTCAGAATCCTAAAAATAGGCAGCAAAATTATGAGTAGGGACCTATAAAAACTGCTGGGTTGCGCAGCGTACGGTATAGAAAAACAGCATCTATTTTCTGCAAGATACGCACAGCCAAGAAAAGACTAAACTGAAATCCTATAGGATACAACCGAAACGTTCCTGCGGTGCGCGTCGGCGAAAGAAAAACGAAAATAGGTAGTGAGACAATCCCCGATACCAACGGAAAAGATGGTTCTTTAGCCCCTTTGCTGCCTAAAGAGTGGGTAGTACGATTAATGTTATTGTGTTATTAAATGGACACTGCATGCAATAGAACGTGCATCCCTATTGCATCAATTCAATTTTTTTCTAATTTAGAAAAAATTCAATTGGAGATGTCCAGGACCTCCTTCGGGGTAACTTTCATTTATGGAGGGAATTCAGCGATAGTAGAAATGACCACTTATTCATAGTTCACAAAACAAAACTTTTAAGACACTAATTCCAATATAGGTAGTATTTACAAAGCTTCAATGAAAGGTAATGCGCTAAAAAATACTAATGTCTTCAGCTCACATACATACTACTTACACTGGCTGGAGCAAGCAGTCACCATGGTACCCATTCCATCTACCAAGTAACGTAGGTGTCCGAAGGCCTGTATTTATTCGATGAGTGTCGTCCTTTATATAATTTGAATTAAAGAATGATATTTAAGCTGGAATTATCAATTTAAAAGCGGAATTCGTGGCTCCGTCTTTTATATATATATATATATCCTCTTTTTGCTCAATGAATGCTTCTAAAACCAGAACGCCTCGCTGCGTAAGACCATCACCCGCGGTGGGGGGGAGGGCAAGTTCAACGCAGTCACTTGGATTTACAAGGTTAGAGCACAGCCCCCTCCCCTGGATTAGATCTTTAATAATAGCATAGGAAAAATAAAACACGTCATGGCCGCGCTGGAGGCAAATTCAGCGCAGTCATTTTTGATGTGCAGCTAGTCCTAGGTTTTTTGACACGGGACACATCTAGGCCAACTCACCAAACTCCCTAGAAAAAATTATGAACATTGCTCAACTTCTTTGACCATTTTTTAAGTGGACAGACAAATATAAATACATACTCAAATCTTCAACGAAAACAATATCAACTTTCTCACTTCATCGCGGGAGATAATCATGATTCGAGCCTGTTAAAAAAACGCTTTAGGGAATATACGTTAAACTGCAGGATTACCTAATGCGTGTAATAATTAAAAATGGATTATTATGAGGTTTTTAGCATGGCCCCCAGGACAACAAGGGCGTCACACCTCGCGCAAAGGAGGGGACGTGTACCAAAGGCGCGCATTCGGTTGGGCGTCGAAATTAGGCCTTCGAGGATTGACTTTTTCGAAAGAGCAGAAATGAGCTTTGGTTTTGACACTGCTTCGCGCTGCAAGTGTTAGAAGCCACACAAGTACGTTGAGCCGGCTGATAGCTCCCTTTTACGAAGCAAGATTGAGCTTTTCGAAGCCTCAACGGTAACCGATTAAGGGCCAGTGGATGATACTCAGTGCGGCAGGTCGGTCGAAGCGAGGCCTCTGAGAATATGCGTCTCTGGGGCCTTGGACGATGCCTCCTCACCTGCTTTGAGTTTTGGACAAGTCGAGCCTCGGTAACTTAATTTTGGCCCCTAATCGAAAGCGTCTTATATCGAGAGAGAAAGTTGGAGCCCATGCATGAAGGTGTATCCACTTAGAATCAATGGGCTTCAGTGTAGTAAAGCAGAAAAGCAGAGAAAGATCAGAACACAAGGTAAAATAAATATTGTAACCCAGGCTAAGTTAACCTATGTCGTCCCTCTGGGGGTACGACTGCTCGAGGCATCCAACGGGAGATCCTAACTTTAGGCCCCAGAGGGTTATAAAAACGAGTTCACCCGTTCTCACATAGTGTGTGGTAAAGTGTAACGGCACAATACCATAGCAAACACTCTGGTAACATAATGGAATATAATAAAGTTGATGTAGGCCATCAACTGTTCACTTGCGCCACTGAATGCTACACTAATTTCCTGTTGCCTTTTTTCCGCAGGTCCAGCGGAGTACCGGTGCAGCTTCTCCCAGCAACATCTATCTTCGATCTAATACAATTTTACTCCCATCTGGACAGTTCTTTACAGAAAATATACAAAAATGATATCACATTATAGCTCGGTAAAATTGCGTTTGTGAAAAGATTCTTACTCTAATTACATCTTTGTACTCTTTCAAGTTATTCAAGGACACCTCTGTATTAACATTAATCTACTTCATTTCCCGATACCAGTTTAAATCAGTATTTACAGCATTCTGAAAAATATATAGTCACTATAACAAGTTAAAGCTAGATCTCGTTCCCACCAATGTGTTCCCACCAGTCCACAGATAACCACAAGATTTTTCTATAACCTAACGCCCCCTCAAGTCTTGATTAGTTCACGTGTCTTTGAGGCCCTTGACTAATGCAACTGAGTCATCTCTCTTACCTGCACAGCTTCACGTACCTTTCCACGAGATCAATGCTGTTATTTTACTAAAAAAGGCATAAATTTGGGAAATGCTTTCTTCACTACCGGTATCATACATTGAGCATTCATCACTAAGCCCTCTGTTCCTACCAGCTTCGACTCGAGTCAACAGCCCTCAAGGAAGTACACAGGTGGTACCATTGAACTAGCTCACCTACAATCACAGCTCCACTCTCAACCATGTTTTACTCATAAGTGATTCGCTTCACTAGTTCACATTCTGCACCTACCACCCGCTAGCTCTTACATTCTTCGAAGCTTCGACGCGAGTCAACAGCCCTAGGAGAAGAAGAAGCAGCAGCACATCGTTGGGGGAGGATGGCGACGTGGTCTACACGCGCGGCAGTTCGCGGTACAGGTCCCCCGTGGTCCCTCCGCAACCCTGAATTGTTTCGTGTTTCCAGGTCCCCGAGTGAATGCTCGAATATCGTTAGTCCCGAGCCCTGCAGCATGGGTTTACTCGAGCCTGGCACCCCAATAGAGAACCTCGACTGGTTACAGGGTAGATATCCTTTCGATCTAGAGGAAAGTTCGATGTTCCATATTTTCGAAGTACAGGTCGATGACTGAGAACTACAGTCTGTATATTATATATTTTGGTTCTCAGTATATTGCTCAAGACGAATTCCAATCCAAAATAGGACGAAGTATTATTAAATTCACAACGAGAAAAATATGCAATACGTAAACCACACGTAGCAGTTTTTGGGAAGGAAATTTGATATGGGTAAGAAAAAA
>LQNS02276498.1:20560248-20575387 GCA_001587735.2 Parhyale hawaiensis
GTATATTATGTATTTTGGTTCTCAGTATATTGCTCAAGACGAATTCCAATCCAAAATAGGACGAAGTATTATTAAATTCACAACGAGAAAAATATGCAATACGTAAACCACACGTAGCAGTTTTTGGGAAGGAAATTTGATATAGGTAAGAAAAAACGGAAAAGTTAATATTATTTACGGAAGGCATTAAAAAATATTGCCCCCAAAATATAAACAAGGTTGGATACAAATTTCTTACTTAGGATTCTTAAGAGTAAATGAGCAGCATAGTTGGCACGCAGCAGTTAGTGAACTAAATATTTTAGCACTGCACCTACCATCGCTACCACCTGGTCAGAGAAAGTATGAACATTGAACTTTCTTCTGACACCCTACCGAAATAAGTCGTGTGATATTTACGGTACTTTCCTGTAACGCTTCAAACAAATTAATGCAAATTTTTAATTACAATAATTTGGTATTTTATTTCTTTTGCTAATCTAAATATATCTAGTAGACCAGCTTCAAAAATTATTTATAGTTGAAAATTGGCTCCTAATTTTCACTAATTTGCTACACAAAAAATTAAATCCGAACTTAATAACTGAATATTAGCTATTTGAGTGATAGCGAGTGTTCACTTTGATTTCATAATCTATTCAAAATATTTTGTTTCTTTGATATGTATAGGTCGGGTGTCAGAGAATTCTTGTTTAACCGTCGCAGCATTTTTAAAACTAACTGTTCTGTAGCGTGTATAATTAATTACCCAAATAAACCGAAGTCACTAAATACAACCAATTATCAGTTTTATGCTAATTAACCTCCCGATTTAACCCACCTCTAATTTGTGAAGATAAATTTTCCCCTAAATACATTGTTAATTTATTCAACATCCGCAAAAACTAGTCACGCAGAGAAAGATCTACAAGCAGTAGAATTATAATATTTCAACGAATCTTCACGCTTCGTGAACCAAAACTGTGCGTCATAATTAACCATCGTACATTCGCACCTTTCACAATCATTTACATAACCAACTAGAGAGCACGAACGCCAAGCAAGGCAACAGTAACGAAAAATTCAATTTGGTTCTAGAACTATGATTTTTCTTTGTATCATCACCAAAGTTTAATCATCTATACCTTTTGATAGTATTGACAATTCCTGTAAATTTCATGAAAATCCGTTCATAATTTTTTTAGTTATGCTACTAACAAACATTAGGACAAACCTAAATCAAACACACAAACAGACCAACCGATTATCACCAAAATTTAATCATTGCTTTATTGTAACATTATTAACAACTCCTGTAAATGTCATAAAGATCCATCCACAACTTTTTGAGTTATGGTGCTAGCAAGCGTAAAATCGAATATAGTGACATACAAACGAGCGAATAAGCATATGCAAAAAAATTTAGTCATTTACACTGCGTAATATACCTAACAATTCACGTAAATTTCATGAAAATCCGTCAATAACTATTCGATTTATGGTCTTAAGAAAAAAAGGCAGACAGACAGACAAACAGACAGATAAACGGATTTTCAAAAAAGTTAATCAGCTGTTACTGTTAACATGCCTAACAATCCCTGTAAATTTTGTAAATATACGTACATAACGTTTTGAGTAATTTTGGTGACAGACAAAGAGACAGACAGGCAAGCACGACAAAAATATAACCTCCTCGGCTGAGGTAATAATGCGAGCTCAACTTGTCGAGCTGTCTGCCTAGTTTCCAAGGAGCGCCATTTGTGCACGAGAACAACGCTTTGCCAGCGCTGGAAGTCGTTCAGAATTACATTTTAAATTCTTCAGCGGCAGTACAGCCTGCCAAATATTAGTATTGCTAATGGAGCAATAGATGAAATCAGAGCAATGAGTTTTAGATCTCTAAGGTTTTTCTCTTAGGTAACTCTGCTTTTGCGGGAGTAAATTTTAATATTCTCAAACAAATTACTTACGACTTATTCATAAAATTAATTATATTTTAACTTTGATAGTAAATCAATAGCAAAACTAATCGACTGGCTAGAACAAATGCAAATAAAATTTTAAGAGTAGGAAACAACACCCTGGTTTTGAAAATCTGCAGTTGATGCGCACTTTAATCCTGTAGTATCCAGATGGAATTCCAAGTCCACTTTCACACGAAATTGAACTTTAATTCGGATAGTAAATAGTACGAATTACCGTCACTAGCAAAGGATTAGCTTTATGTGTTAATTCGCAAGCACTCACCGAAATAAAATGTAATCCCATTCAGCGAAATCCACTGCAAAATAGCTAAAGCTTTCAATTAATCATTTTCAAAATATAAGCTTATCTAACAACGTAGAGCAAAATTCCGCATTTTTTGTGACTTCATGTCAAACTAATCTTTTACTGTATGAGCGGTTGAAAAAGTGAAAGACCTGAAATAAACATCATTTTCCAACAAGTTATTGCAATCAAATACATGTTAATGTAGGTATTTGATGATAAAAGGCAGAAGTATGGTGTTTTGGACTATTTTTTAAATGAAGCTATTATCTTGCTTCCTATGAAATGCTATTATTGTGTACAAAGCAAATAAATACAATAGATATAGGATAATGAACGGGCCACGAGACTCATTCATAGAAAGGAAACGATCCATATGTCTTGGTCCTCCCGTATAGCGACCGCAACTATTCTCATTTTTTAGGAATAACTTAACAATACTAGAAACTGTTTTATAGATATGCTCGGGTTAGTTCATTAACGTGTTAAATGAGTAAATCATCGAGAGAAAACCAGAGCCAATGGGACCAAAGATCGCTGCAATTATGATTATTTTGATTAGTTTTTTAAGCATCATTTGCCACAAAAAGGGCGATCCCACAAAGGGAGAAATAAGGTACATACAGTATTATAGTATGTCGACAGAAACGTGGAACCCATGCACGAAGGTATTCCCACACGGGATCCCATAGTGCAAGGCAACACAAGTCAGGAAAGAAGAACAGAGAATAAGAAAAATTTCGATGCATGCAGTTGTTTCATGGCGTAGTTTGGTGTGTCATCGCAGCAGACAGAGAAACATATTTCCGTTAGAAAAACTATATTTCCGCAAAAACAAATGAACAAAAGCTTTGTAGTTTTGTTACACGGGCGAAGCGAGACGCGGTTACATACTAACACGCAGATCGCTATTGTTTTTCAAATTTCGTCTCTTCAGATGCACCACGTTTTCCTGTTTTTGATGCATCTTGGTGCATCATTGGCTTTATTACAAAACTGACTCACACAAGTGCATTAATTCGTGCCAAGTGCATCATAAGATCCTATTTTCATCATCATGCACTTCATTTGTATGATGCACTTACGTGTTTCGGATTTGGGACAAAAAATGAATGTCATTGTGATGCATCTAAGTGCATCAAAATTTCTCTCAGTGAAGTATGATCAATAGGAGTATGAAATCAGAAGGAAACAACGTGGAAACAACGAACAGTCGTCCCGAAGGCCTAACAAATGACCAAGGGAACCTGCAGAGTCCCCTTGTGGTCGCTGCTCCTAATAACATTTTGATAATTGCATATTCATTTCACATGCATACACTAACCGATTACTTTCATGATTACTAATATAGAATAGAGCGTACGCTGCTCACAGCGGTGAAGTTCTGTGACTGATTTAAAAGCTTTTTGTCACTAATACTTATGTGCACTAAACTTTATGTAAAGGGTTGGACAGAAGTAACTGACCCTTTTAATTAGCTAATAAAAAGAAAACTATGAACGCTAGGGAGTTTAAACTTTCTTTATTTGAAAGAATAATATTTTGATGGTTTGTGCAAACACCGGAAATGTTAATGAGAAACCACGACCTAGAAGATTAAAATCAGCTCGAACTGAAGCTATAATCGATCGAGTTTCTACAAGTGTTGCAGATAATTTAAAACCTCCGTCAGAAAACGGTCAGCTCAATTATCCATTTCTTGATCGACACCACGACTCATTCGGAAAATGACAGTTATATCCTTACAAAATTCAATTGGCACAACGGCTACTGCCTAATGATCATCATCAGCGTCATAATTATTCCGAATCTTATCTTCGTTTGTACGGAGATTCCTCGTTCGTCGAAACCATCATCCTCTCTGACGAAGCTCGCTATCACTTAGGCTATCTGGTCATGTAAATAGACTCAACCCTTTTTCAACGAAAGCTCCGCTCTTGCTATGAGGTTCTGTAGGAGTCTCATAGAAGACACTGTCATTGTAGTCACTTGAGCTCACCTACAGTTTAGTTCAGTCGTAGATAAAATACTACCACTGACTTCAGACGGGTCGTTGAATGAAATGTGCTGTCCGAATCTCTAGAGAGAGAAACAACGCACTGGTTTTAATAATCAAAACTTTGATGCAGCATCCGAAGATGCCGTCATGCAGTACCGAAAGGGTTAATTCCAGAATTAAGAGTGCTGAAAATCCACTAGAATCCAAGAAAGACCACAGCGTTCTCTTCGTGTGGCTGTGCGGTGCGGGGGAAGTGCTTCACCTGTGCTTAGTCTGTACTTTTTTGAAAATGGTGGCACAACTGAAACAGCCACTGGAGAAAGGTACCGAACGATGATAACAGTTGCTTATTCCAGAACGTGAGAGATAGAACTTACGCAATACTTCGTTTCCACATGATGGAGCAACAGCCGAAACAGCAAGAGAAACGATGACATCGTAGGGAGAGGGCTTTCCAAAGCATTTGATTTCACGATTTGGTAACGTCCATTGGCCCCCTCATTTTTTACAGATTTGCCCCCATACGACGTCTTCTTGTGGGGCTACCTAAGTCACAAGTGTATGTAACATGTCCAACAAATTTACACGAACTTAAAAACAACATTTATTATGAAATAGGGCAACTCTCGCGTAATACACTAAGGAAAGTTGTGGAAACGTCAGAGAAAAGAGCCCTAATTTGTGCAATCAGCCGTGGCGTTCATTTAAACATCATATTCAAAACAGAACTAATAAACCATAAAAATGTTATTCTTTCAAATAAAACAAGTTTTAACTTCCTAGCGTTCATTTTTTTTTTTACTAGCAAATTAAAAGGGTCAGTTACTTCTGGCCCACATTTTATATATATATATATAATTCAGGAAAATGCCGGTAATAAGCCATTTATTGACTACAGCATATAGATGAAATATTGTATTTTAAACGTAACAAGGACGCAATAACCGTCGAGTTCTCGTAAGAATAGCATTGTCTGAGACGCCGTTGATGAAGCACACTTTTACTTATAAATATTACAATAAATGTACTATACACTAAACACATTTACTCTAACTTTATGAACGAAGAAAACTTTCAATTGGATTCTATGTATATAACAGAGCTTTGAAATAAATTATCCTAAAATAAAAAATGCATTAGAGTAGGCTGGGCATGAGCATTTCGAGTTGGGGATTTTACATAAATGAAAATAGATTCTAGCATTTTAAAATCAAATTGAAGAGGTCAGTATATTGTATAATTTGAGTCTCTAATTTTCTAAATCAAATATGCAGCAAGACAACAACAGTACTTCAAAATAATACCACTATTTTATATTTGCATAGAATTCACGTCCAACTGTCTCTAGTTAAAATGCAAGCTCTCAAAAGACGTTTGAGCGACAAGCACAACAAGGCGTCAGGATAATGTGTCTGTGTGTCTGCGTCAGAATGTCAGCTGTCTGCTCACGGCGACCTGACGGTGACTGAGAGGCTAGGCACCCTGCTCGACACGGGTCAGTTTGCTGACGTCACCATTCGGGTGGGCCAAGGCAACGACTATGCCAGCTTTAAGGTAAGGCTTAGTGACCTAACTACTTAATTAGTTATATTTAACTGATATTGTAAGTTAGCGCAGTACAACCAATCTATGAGAAAGATGGGCTACATTTCCATACAACAAAGTGATACTAGTACGGAGGCTACGTGAACAAGCCACTTACTTAGTCATGCTTCGCCGAGTGATAGTATGAGTAAACGCAGTAAAACCTAGTTATTAATAGGGGCCGATTTACTCGGTAGACGTTTGAACGCGTTCATTCGTCCGATTGTGTTACTGTCCAGTAGAAATAGCGGAAAAGTGCGCCGTTTTCTGCGTTTTATTGCACTCCAAATATAAAGAGATATCCGTAACCTGCCTAGGGAGACTTGCCGAGGAAACGGATTTGATATCTAACGTTTCAATAACCTTTTCTGGCGTCCACATATCTGTGTTTACCACGAGGCCACCGAATGTTCGGACGCTTGTAGAAGTGAACACTGAGCACCTTCGAAAGACCAACGGGTAGATGGGTCTCTACAAAAGCTACTTTCTCTCCATTTAACAAAGGGTATAAGTTAACGTAAACGCAGTCCTAGTAAAACTAAGCACAAACTAGAATAGGCACCTTCTATTGTCGTAATGGGGGCAGTTGTGCACTTCTGGGGCTAAATGCGCACCTCAGAAATTATTTTTAAAACTTCTGTCAAAACCACGTTTAGCTAGTTTTTTATTATCATTGTTTTGACAGTTATAATTACTAGAAACCAAAAAAGTCGGGCGTGTTTATAATGCAAGAACTTTTGTGCTACCGGATGTAACCATAATAAAAAAAAATACATTTTTGAGAATTATTGCCGTACCGAGAAGTTCAAATTTCCGTTTCCACGACAAAGACGCTCCTACAGAGGAAAAAAGAAGGTACGTACACACTGTCGTACAGTATATCGAAAGGAACGCGGAACCCACGCACGATCAACGCGCATGGGCACCAGCAGCAAGTCGGGAAAGGAGAGGAAGGACAGAAGTGAGCGTGATAAGATAGGAGTATGAAAGCGGAAGGAAGCAAAGTGAGCAGGAAAGAAAGATGTCCCGAAGGCCTTACGAAGCTAAGGTAGCCTACGGATCCCCTGGATTCGTTTCTTCCCATAACATACGATGGGCGAACGAACCTAACCCTATGGTCTATCCATAGACTACACCATGGATCACACGATACCTTAACTAACCACGGAAATTTGCAAATGAGGTTGAGTGTAAAGCGATTAAACTTCGATAAAATCTCTTCCAGGCAATATGAAGACCTAAAACAAAAAGCAAGTGATTTTCGGTGATGCAAGTAATGTATTTTCAAAAAGAAATGTATTTATCAGCAAGAAACAGCAAAATTGAATTGGCTAAAATATTTTTTGCAATTTACCGTTGGCCAGTGCTCACGCATGTGTGGTTCTTTCCAATAGATATATTCCTTGCAACTCCAAGAACAGTATCTTTTTTGCTACATGTCGGTACGTTGAATAGGACAAATTTTATCGAGGATTTATCAATGTGCCATCAGCCTCATTTGCGAGGAGTGGACAGTGAAGACATCGGGCGGTCCTTGACTACACCAAACCTTCATGAGCTCTATGGCCCATCTTACGCCCGTGAGGAACACTTCCGCTTGGCTAGCAAGGCAGTAGCGCAGGACGTACAGCATTTTAGAAGTAGCTACGTAATGGCACTTTCCACGTTAAGTGTTCAGGTTGACGAAGGCAACTGCCGATTTCTCTAATTACGGCGCTGCACCGTCGGGTCTCTCCGTGATGATTCGTTTACTCGACCATCGGCGCGTCTGCGACGCGTCGGTAATGTTCGGTGGCGCGCATCGTTTTCGAGTTAGGCTCGCGTCAAATTAACTCTAACCCTATTTGTAGTTTTGTACCAGGTTGTGTTACCTCGCTACACGGTTTTCCCCTTACGAATGCTGCAGGACATAGAACACTAGTAGGTAGCAAAATGAACACAGGCTGCATAGTTATAATAGGGTAACAGTACCTATTCTATCGTCCACATTAAACATAAGCTTTCGTAGGTATTGAACTATTATTGATATTGTGTGTATTATGTTGAGTCGTTTGAGCTTCCGTTTCCAAAACGAAGGCGATCTCATACAGGAAGAAAGAAAGAAGGGACATATGGTACGTCGATAGAAACGGGGAACCCCTACAGGAAGGTGTTCCCACCCGGATAAACGCACAAGGTAACAGCAAATCGGGAATGAAGAGGAACATTATTATTATTTATTTTGTTAACCTCTGTCGCGGTAACTAAGGCGTTTCAACAGAGAAACTACTTTTGCAGTATTCAAATACCGCATAATGGGTAGGCGTGGTGGAGACATGCGCTACTACGGGCAGGGAAGCATGGGGAAAAGTATAGTAGGAGACACTCAAGTGGTCGGCCCCTTTTGCGTCCTTCCACACGAGACAGACTAGAGATGTCCCGCGTACCAGATCGGCTATCTCGATCGACAGCCCACCTCAGGGAACAGATAGAGTAACGTAGAGAACCTACCTAACTTTACAAAACTAGCCTCGTCAGCAGGAACTGCGGCAAGCTGCAACATCTGCGGATAAGGCACTCGGAAACTATGGGTGCGTGATGTCCAAATATATTAAGGCAGGGATAGGGCCCGCCAGAATATACCCCTAAGGGCAATGAAGAGGAAAAACAGAGGAAAGACAACATCAGTGTGAGTATGAAAGATGAACGAAGCAAAGTTGGCACGTAAGATAGACGTCCCGAAGGCCTAGCTCAGTGTTTCCCAATGGGGGTGCATATGAATCTAAGGACCTCTTGTTGGCTCATGCACGGACTCCCGACTGGTTAACGAGGTTTGAAGCTTCTATGTATAGGCTAAGAATATTTTATTGCTGTTGTCGCATTATTGATACAGATTGGTAACTTATTCATAGTTATAAAGAATATTAAACGTTTAGTTAAACTATTACATTACTTCTTAATCTAGAAAATTGAATTATGACATAGTTAGTTACCTCTTCATGTCGCTTCTTTCACTATAAAAGCGTGAAATTTTTTTGAATAATGACGACTGGAGCATAAGATTACTTTAGTTCAATGTAAGCAGTCATTCGAGGAAAGTCTAAAATAGATTCATGAGACTTACACGAGAAAGATCTCTGTATTAGATTGGCAGTGATATTGCGTAAGTA
Source organism: Parhyale hawaiensis (assembly GCA_001587735.2). Classification (NCBI taxonomy): domain Eukaryota; kingdom Metazoa; phylum Arthropoda; class Malacostraca; order Amphipoda; family Hyalidae; genus Parhyale; species Parhyale hawaiensis. The sequence goes on from LQNS02276498.1 coordinate 20,569,228, forward strand.
ATTATATAATTGGCGTATTGTGTTGAATTTCCACCGTGATCTATTAACTAGATGACACTGTGCTTGACGTTATAAATATCTACAGAGATATACTGTGGTCATTTGGTGCATAATCTAAGAGGTTAATGACATTTTTATGGCAGGGAAGGGGGGCGTGGTGCAAGTCATTTTCACGGGGGGTGGGGGTTGCGTAGAGAACTGCAGCCAGGGAATCACTGGCATAGGTAATGGTTAATGTTACCTGCACAGTACCCCTCGGCCGCTGCTCCTCGTAAAGTATGATGGAAGAACCTCACTTACCTAATCCTATGGCTGATCCTATGCCCCCTAAGGAGAGGGATTGCGCTATTGCAAACGGGATCAAACGGCCTCTGTGAGCAGATATCGGTCAAATATTTATTTCTATGGTTTCTAACGTTCTTCAAGATGAACAGTTTTCATACTATCTTCATACATCCCCTGAGAACAGTTTATTACTACAAGAACTTTGCGAATTGCATTAGGTACCATCTTTTTAAGGAATATGGGCTACCAGTAACTAAAGTGTCGCAGTCCAAATGGAACTGCATTCGAAAACTGCATAATGAACGATAATTTTTTTAAAATTTTCTTCTTCGTATTAAGTGTATTATGCGCATTGAACCAATCATGCCGATATCTGACCCCTTCTCGGATTTTTCATTTTTAAACAATCAACAAACATTGACAACTACGGCCGCATCTACTCGGGTTAGTTCCTTAACGAACTAATACTGCAAATTCCCAACAGTTGGTATAACTTCAAACATTCCCATTCCAAACGATGTAGGCCACGGTCAGCTGGCACAGATTCGGTGCACCAGCTGGGAAGAGATAGTAGCCAGCTGGGAATGTATTTATAGAAGCCAACTGGCGCGCCACATGTTACATTTGCAGGTGGAGACGCAAGAATGTATTGACTTCAGTACAATTAGTGCAATATTATACCGTTGCACAGTTTCAGCTTCTTTTTTTCAAAACAGCTAAAAAAAATAAGGGGGGGCATAGTATATTGATAGGAACACGGACTGCATAGAATTGTTTAAGATGATCTAACAGAGTTTTACGAAAAATAAGGGACATATAGCCTAGCTTGCCGATAAAAAAAAAAGGGGAACCAATGCACTAAGGTGTTCCTACACAGGATCAACGCGCATGAGAATAGCAAGTCGAGAAAAGAGGAAGAACAAAAGAAAGTAATATCAGTAAGAGTATGAAGTCGAAAGAAAGCAAAGTGGGACGAAAGACAAACCTCCACAAGGAGTAGTTAATAGCTGAGGCAACCTACATATGTAGTACATATTAAGTAAATCCCCTGTGGGCACTGCTCCCTATAACATAGGATGGGCAAACGTAACTAACCCAATCCTATAATATTTGCAATAATCCCGTAAATTTCATAGCTTTTAGTTTTAAATATTTGCGGATTTGCTGACATTCCAAGAAATTACCTTTCAATCATTTGATGAGCGCAATTATGACAAAGCTTATTTGTTTCACTACTCTTCAGAATGACCCGCACAGGAGGCATAGGATAGAATATATGATCTATCCTATGCCTTCTCGGCGGGTCCTGAAGAGCAATGAAACAACTAAGCTTTGTCTTAATTACGCTCTTCAAATGATTGAAAGATAATTTCTTAGAATGTCAGCAAATCCGCAAATATTTAAAACTAAAAGCTATGAAATTTACGGGGTTATTGTAGGTATGAAATTATTATTATTATTATTATTATTATATTCCTGGTTTTACCACCACACCCACCAGGGCCCACAAGAATATATCAGTGAGGGCTTGCAAGTATCAAATAACACTATGAAAGGCAACTATTCAAGGAGCACAGAAAGGACCAAAGGCTTAGTCAATTAGGTATGCTCAGGCTATGTTATGGGGAGCAGACAATAGCTTGCTCAGGTGGCCCCCATAGCCTGTTCGACTCTTAGCCCCGGGTCTTCAAAAGTTCTGTCTTTCTGCGACCAAATGAGTTCCTTCGGTTTATTTTTCTTCTTCACGACAAAGACCCGAATCCATTTTTCTTTGGCGCAAAAATATTATCGCCTGAAATGTCAAACGACTTTGACAACCAAGAATTTAGGAGAAACCTTTTGGTGCCTGAACAATTCATCAGTTTTCGTGGGATTAGCACCACTCGTAATGTCCCAAAATCTCTACCTGCAGTAGGCACGATCATATAAGAACAGTTTATTTCAACCTCACAGCAGCTGCTACTCAGGCGCTCCAACAGAGATCACGCAGTATGTATAGGAACGAAAGATCATGTTCCTCTGCTGAGAAATTCCGCATTAATGGCAGATTTTCACAGTGTGTGCCGATGATACTCGTGGTATGAACATGACCTAGTGAGATATACGAGCGAAGTTTAAACAGTGTCACCGCTGACCGGCGGTAGGTAATTATTTGGGGGTCTGCCAAGTGCTGCACCGCTCGCGGTGCGTGCTTATGGCTATGCCGCGGGACATTATGTTGCGGGCATCTTGAAATATTATGCTCGTAAAATAATTACCGTCTTACGTTACAATGAATATCCCAAAACAGTTGTCAGCAATTCACTTCATGAGAAAATTTCAAGTATTGAATGAGCTTACAGCATCAAAATCACACAAAGGAAGTCAATCTCAGGAACTTACTTTGGGGGAGCACAACTAATTTGGCGGAGAGTGGAAAGGAATTTACCTCGACTTTTTCAAAGCCTGCTGAAGTACTACTCTGGGAGGCCTGGCATTTTTCAATGACTAGCAACTCGTTAAAATCAAATCGACGAAACAAATGTGGACCAAAGGCGAGTTCACACCACATTGAGAGAGTGAATACGTTGCTTAGGCCTCCCTAGCCACAACTACGGTCTTTGAGGAGAGGAAAAGGAAGGGAGATGCAGCATGTCGAATAGAAACGTGGAATCCATGCACGAGGGTGTTGCCACTCAGGATCAAGGAGCAAGGGAACAGTAAGTCTGGAAAGCAGAGGGAAAACAGAACAAAGCATTACCAATAGGAGTATGAAAATGGGAGGAATTGAAGTAGGTACGAAAGAGACGTTTCGTAGGCTTAGGTAAAGCCTTACCTAGGCCTACGGAACGTAGATAACCTAGATAACCTAGTATTATTCTGGAGACTCTACTCCCCGTAATGTAGAATGAGCGACCTTCACTAACCTAGCCTCATGACCCGTCCTATATGCCACCCTCCACTGAGGGGGGTTCCTACCTCAGTCTTTTGGTCCGTATTATCTGTACGTGTTTCTCAGCGTCCGAAAGCGTTACTACAAGTGGCCGACTAAACACTAGAGTGCCCAACTCCGAGTTCCAATCCTCCATAAATTGGAAAAGACGTCCCAAACTTTGCTGGCGGCACTTGTTAAGCTAGTCGACACTCGACATGACGGATAACATTTTACTGAATCCTTTGACCGACACAAAGCTGTGTTTACATGGGACACTATCAAACATTCGAGGGTTAGAGGTACGTATGAGGGGGTAGGTAGGCACCTCTTTTCCAAACCGTGTAGCAACCCTAACAAAATTTTTGGCCGCCCTGAAGCTAGTCAACGGCTTATGCTTCTAGAAAAGCTGGAAATTTTGTTAGAGGGGAAACAAAAGAAGACCGACTCGGCCATACTCTGGTTGAGTTTCCAGAGATGCGCGTAGCTTCCTCTTCAATTCTCTAGTTACACTCGCTCAGTTGGTTCTGACACTTTGCAGGAAGTCGTCGATGTATAGGCTACCCTTGTTTTACGCATTTTTTCGTTTTTAAGTGGCATATTTTTTGCTTTCACTTACTCGAATGCGAACTTTTGATTCAAGAGAATATATATATCAAGTACCTAAAAGTTAAAATTTCATTGAAAATTTAAAAGTGCGTAAAGGTGGGTGGCCTATAACGAACACTCCCTGTATTGCACACCTTAACAGCGCTCAACTTAATAGGGCTCGTTTCTTTCTTTTTTTCGAAGCGTGAAGAAAAGCTGGCAGTCGGCAATATTGGGTTAATGTAATTATGGCTCAATATAATTAATAAAATAATATCCTTCGTTAAAGACGCTCAAATCCCCGAAATTTCACCAAACAGCAGTTGGCAACTTATCCCATCTACCCAAATGATTGTTTTAATATATTTTCCAAATTTAGTACTAAACCTTCGAAAATACGAAACTCGGTCTACCCGTTCCTTCAACAAATATGATATTTTCTATATACACTTGGGTTCTCTGGCGAGACTAGTCCACCTCACATAGACAGTTGAGGTGCAGAAAGTTTCAGCTCACGAGCGTGTGTCACCCACCCACGCGTGTTTCAAATAGCCTATTGTTAATTTATATTTAGGTCTCGTTAACTAGACGAGTTCACGTCACTCGGAGACACTCGAGGCCCTCAAGTTCTGCATACAGAGCAGTTATTTTGGTCGACCTGCTTTCTGTGGCGACTCAAGCAGCCATGCAAATGAGAGAACCTACCGGCGTGACTGATGTGAGCCATAGTCACGAGCGCCTCGGTAGGTGGCTGACCACTTCTTGGTTATGCGCAACATGAAGCTTGACGCCCCAAATTCAGTAGTTCAACCATTTATAAGGTACATGGGCTAGAATGCCCTGTCAGACCGTTTCGATCATAGCTGAACTACGTAACAGGTTAACTCATGCGCAAGTAGCATGTTAAGCCCGCCCCCTCTTTTTCAGCATGTGACGTCAGGTGAAGCGAAAGATAGCAAACAGTGTTAATTAGTTCATGCCTGTTACTTGCTTTATAAATACGGGGAGCGTGCGCTTTCATGAAAAAAAAAAAGAAGGGTAATCATTTTTGAACGTTCACAACTGTTTGCTGTGCGATGCAAAAATCCGTTTGCTAGAAATAAGGCAATACAATGCCAAACAAATAGGTTGAAAGACGAAGGAATCAACTACAACTACATAGCTAGGGCTTCCTACGTATTGATGTGGCTCATTTCATAATTATTACATTATCATTTTGCATACTGAATTTGTTTCAGGCCCACCGTCTGCTGCTGGCGACGGCTAGCCAGCCCCTCTACAAGCTGGTGTCGACTGTTCAGCAGGGACACGCAGACTTCAATACTTTCCGTATCACAGACATCGAGCCAAGAGCATTCAAAAATGTTCTCAAGTGAGTGTTTAATATAAAAGTATAGGAAGATAGAGCATTTCATCGGTAAACTGTTTCGGTTTCTTTACAATCAGTTACCATCTGGATTTATATAGACCACTGTATAATTAAAATTCCAAGTATACCAACTCATACATAGCGCGTAGCCTTCTTATTGCACTATGTCTCGACGGGACGTCTGCCACACTGTATGGCAAAGAATACAATTATGTAATAGTTTAAGCAATCCTACACAATACTCGTTATTTCAAGACAGATACAGACGGAGACAAAGAATGAATAAAAATATGTAGGCCTATATGTCGAGAAAAACATGGAACCCCACACATGGAGAATAGGTATCACTTCAGAGTTGCGGAGTCTGATGCATTAAGTTCGACTCCGACGTCTGGGCTCAGCCTATTTCTGACTCCGACTATTTGGATCCACGAATGTTCGACTCCTACTCTGTTAACCCTGACTTGTATCGCAGCCTATAGTAATGGGTCGGATTTCACAGTTCTGACATTCGCGGATGCGATTGCGGATGTTACCATCTCAACATCCGCAGATGCGGATGTCATAGATGTTAACTGGGTTAATTCAAAGTTTGAACGGAAATAGTTGACCTCTATTGAAAAAATTGTACCATTCAACGAGCTTATAGCCGCCCCGTCACACGCAGCCTTTCACAACGGCAGCTTGAGCAGTACTTAAGGCGTAGTATTAGCATTACACGGGGCAACAAATTGCCTAGACGGTCGCCCGTGCTACTGCTGCAGTCTGCAGTGAGTGCACTGCAAGACTAAGTCTACACTCTGCATTTAGCGAAAAACCAAGATGGCGCCCTAAAAAAGCCTACGATATGAAGACAAAAACCAAGTTTTCAAATAACATATCTATCTACTATATAATAATTCACGTCGTGTTTTTATTTATTTATTTATTTATTTATTTATTTATTTATTTATATCTTTCCTGTCACGCTCTATGGGAATAAGATAGGAGAAAATTCAGATTTCAAA
>LQNS02276498.1:20575697-20612954 GCA_001587735.2 Parhyale hawaiensis
GAAAAATGAGGAAGCCAGCGGGGGTTTTCCTGAAGGGCTAACTTACTGCCGTCATTTATCGCACACGTGCACCAGTCATTAATAACCCAATATGCCGTCATTTACAATGACGGCTCAGGACACTAGTCTATTAATAAATTGCCCTGTCTTTAATGGAATGACTTGTTAACTAACAAATCTGAACAACTCCTACCTCACGCGTTTATTCATCGTCAATATCTTGATAGACGACTTGCTCATCGCTTTTCGTTTCATTTAGTTTCAGCTGGACCTCCGCTCTCCAGATCTTTCAACAGATCTATTTTGGGCTTCCATGTGATACATGATTGCTTATTTTCGTCACATGTTGCTTTACCAGGCAGCGATGCTAACGAAACCGAAACAATTTTGTTGATGATCAGTCGTTAGGTTTGTGTGTTTGACTAATGTTTGTTAAAATGTTTGTTAGCGCAATAACTCCAAAAAATATGAATGGATCTTTATGAAATTTTCTGGAATTGTGAGTAGCTAATGTTAACAGACATAATTGATTAAATTTTGGTGATTATCGGTTTGTCCGTTTCCCTATTAGATAGGGAAAAAATAGAACTTCAAAGTTATACATCTCGAAAAGTAGGATTTCCACAAAAAATTATTGTGATTTTTAGATTCAGGACGTGTCAGTCTATAAAGAAACACATGACATACGTTTCAACTTGACTGGGCGAATGGGTAAATAATAGCCTGAAAACTTTATACCTGTAAATTGTCTTAAATTGACATAATTAACATATGTACCCAAGGCAACAAAAAACACAAAAATCGTCAATTAAAGTAAAAATTTACCGAGGATAACAGTGAAATTTTACCGTACAACTTCTCTTTTGACTGCTTTATGTACTAATTAAAGATATCCCCTCAACAAAGGCTCAAGGGTATTATTTTACTTTCACTTACACACGATTTTTATGATTTTTATTGTGTTTACTATCTAAATTGGGTAAATTTTAGACGGTTTACATGAATAACGCTTTCGTCGCAGATCCTAAGTTTTCGAGATATTTGACTTTAAAGTTCCCATTGTTTTCCTATGGGAGAAAATTACACAGTGAAAATAATATCGGTATGCTAGGTTGTCTTCAGTAATTTAATCGAGTCAATTGAAGAGAATTTACGGGAATATACTTTTTGTCTCAAATTCCTATTTATCGAGCTATAGCGAACTTTCTGTAACACTTATTATATTAGATATGATCTTAGTTCATAACACACTACACGCGGCTCCCGCTAATGATGCGATCAGCTGCTTGGATGTAAACAAACCCATTTACGGTTCCCGCCCAAACTTCAGTTTTCAAACATGGATTCGTGCGCATTCGATTATTTTCTTCTAATTAAAGAATTTCACAGTGTAAATAATAAATCAATTGCATTTTTCCGAAAACACGGTGTTTTGAACTCTTGTAAACACTGCTCTGAGGTTGCCAAGAAACGGTGTGAAAATGTTCACCGTTAGACAGTTCACTCCGCATATGCCGTTACTTAACTCTCGTACGTATTATTATATTGGCCCCATTTATAACTGAAAATTCTTTACAAGCGTCTGTCATTTCATTTAATAGGAAACAACGCTCTTCTTCTATTAGTGTGTGGCATCGGGATACTACGTGTTCCGGCAGTGCATGATACGTGTTCCGGGAGTTGGGTTATAGCTCGGTAAGCACGCATTTGCGACGGAGGTATTATTTTAAAGTTTACTTTCGGTTAGGTTGGGTTGGGTTAGGTTAGGTTATGTTATGTTTCAACTGGATCGTTACCAAGCCTGTAATGACACCGGCTATTTTCTTCCATAGGATTGATAGGAAAGCAATGGGAACTTCAAAGTCAAATATCTCGAAAACTAATGATTTGCGACGAACACGTTATTCAGGTAAATTAACTTAAATTTACCCAATTTAGATACTGAACACGATACAAATCATGAAAATCATGTGTAGGCCTATGTGAAAGTAAAATAATACCCCCATATATATACCTATGACCAAATATATATAGGCTATGCTTATACACATAAATGAAATAATGCTGAAATGTAATAAGCACATTCAGTGAAACATAACTCACCAAAACCGAAAGCGTTCGTAAAGCAGTTGCCATTTAAAATTTGCCTTAAGGCTAATGCTGGGCTCCTTCTCATTTAATTGTAAAAATAAGCAACCGTAGGCAACTGGACTTAGTGTCCTTACATCACCACGATTCATCTATCAGGATATCGTTGCAGTATCATTTTTGAGAAAGAACAGGCACTGATTATAACAAAAATAATAAAAACCGGAACACTCCACTCATGCAACTTCACCGGCGATTGAAGAACGAATGCGCGCGGTTGGAATCGGAGACTAAGTATTATTCGGAGTACTGGACGCGTGCTGACTCTAAAATGTTGACCTAAGCTTAGAGGTTCGGATGCTGTAAGCATTTTCGTGTTACTTGCGGCACGTTTGCCAGGGCGTCGAAATTAAGCCTTCGAGGCTTGACTTGTCTCGAACTTCAAACAGATACTTTAGATTATCTCTTGGAAGCGTGTTGCAAACGTTAGAAACAAGCCAATTACACCCAACCGGCTGAAAATTCCAGTTAACCGAGCATGACTGAGTTTCTAAAAGTCTCAAGGGCAACTGATTAAGAATCAATCTTTGAAATTTGATTAACTAGGTCGCAGTTCGTGCACCTGCACGAAGTTTCGAACAATAGAAGCCTAGAAGGCTTAATTATGATGCCCAATGGAACATGCCCTAGTTCTATTGAAATATATTAAGGTTTCAGCGAGCTACTGTGACGAAATGGAGCCCACTATACTCGACTTGTCCCAAATTTCAGACGTGCGGGCGAGGTTCGACCTGATGATACGCGTTTCAGGCATTGGCCCTTAATCGGGTACCCCTGAAACTTTCAGAAACTAATGACATATTCGATTGGGCGCCCAAATTAAGCCATCGAGGATTCACTTTTCCAATAGTACCGATAGCAGCTTTGACTTTGCCACCATGAATCATATTGTAAATGTTAGCAACAATACGACTGTACTGAACCTGCTGGAAGCTCCATTTTACTGAGCAAGAAAGAGTTTTTCGATGCCTCAAAGGTAACCAGTTGTTGATGAAAGCATGAAACTCAATTAAACGGGTCGATGCCAGCGCTCCTGCCGGGAGTTTTCAAAAAGCCAAGCCTGAAAGGCTTAATTTCGGCGCCCAATCGAACCTGTCCTTAATTTCGGTGACCAATACCTAGAGTAAACAACATGTGCTTAATAATTGATATTTTTCAGATATATCTACACCGATGTGATTACCATTGAGTCGGTGGCAGAAGCTTTCGCCTTGCTCAAGGCAGGCAAGAAATGGAACCTGAAGAAGATGAACAACAAAACCATCAAATACATTGAAGATTTTCTGGACGGTTTCTGCCCCGACACAGACGCCAAGAAAAACGAAATTTTCGACCTGTTGCTTCTTTCGGAAGCNGCTTTTGCCTTGCTCAAGGCAGGCAAGAAATGGAACCTGAAGAAGATGAACAACAAAACCATCAAATACATTGAAGATTTTCTGGACGGTTTCTGCCCCGACACAGACGCCAAGAAAAACGAAATTTTCGATCTGTTGCTTCTGTCGGAAGCCCATTCAACGGAGCTCTTTGAGAAATGCCTCAGTATAATAATAAAACACGCCAACAATATAATACCATGCCAAGGCTTCCTTAGACTTGATGATAAAGTCATACGTAAACTTGTTGCAGATCCTCGGTTTACTTTCGAGAACCAGTTAGGTCTTTTTGAAGCCATACGAGACTGGGGTATGAACCAAATCCTATTAAAAGGGCTTAATCCTGCGCAGCTTCACCCCATCATCGAGGATTTACTCGCACATGTTGACTTTGAGCAAATAAAAGATAAGGATTTCATGGGCACCATCCTGCCTTCGGACTGTCTTGGTCGAGCTGAAATTATTTCTTTCTTCATGACACGAGGCTTGGATGTGCCCAGGGACAGCGCCTTTGGCAAAACACAGGTAACAAGGTTTTTCTAATTCCCAGCCTACTTTTTGGATGTGTCTCGAGACAGGGCCTTTTGAATATCTGAGGTAATTAAAAAAATTGTGTATTATTTTGAGAGGAGCATCCGATGGATGAAGGTGATTTAGGAGATAAACGGACAGAGAAAACCAATGCCGAACTGTTATGCAACCGCCAAAGGAGTATAGTTGAAAATTTAACGCAACATCGATTTGCACGGTGAAAAAGAGTACACGCATGCTCATTAGGCTCAACTTGTGAGGAACTTCAGAGAGGAGCGTTGGTTTCGTTCCTTTGGATCCTGGTGCAGGAGATAGACACAGCCCGATTACGCGTGAGATGGTAGGAAGCCCTATTTTGCAAGGAGGAGGAAGGTAACTACTGCGGTCTTGAAGAGAATCAATTTGGGTTTAAGGCATAAAACTCTATTCCTAGAGGCGAAACTAACGCTCCTCGCTGCAGCTCCAAACAAAGAACCCAAATATGGGCTGAGCATACATTGCCTTCGCTATGCCAATTGATGACGCTTTTAGTACACTACATTTATATTTATTATTCCTATCTGTACTTTTAAATCATGTTATGTTCAACATAACCAGGAAAATAGTAAGTATTATTGAAAATTAAAACGCAAAAGATTTCTAGAGAGTTTCATGGATAAAAATAATATAAACAGCTTGTTCTCCAGAAAATTATACTCGTAATAATGAAAAAATAAAAGTTTTCTAGAGAGTTAGTAGATCTAACCATGAATTGTTCACTTTGAACGTCGAATTGTAACAGGACAGGCTTACTGTTTAAATCTTCCTTGTTAAAGGAAGGCGAATTATACATAACGGTAAACTACGAGTTTTACAGATATTTCATCGTAGATTTACGATAACAAAACTTGCATATCAACCTTGATTCTCTACATTACCTAGTAGCAAAAGTGGTTGTTTTCCAGAGAGGTCGTAACTTTAGGATGATAATATAACCAGAAAATAATTCTGCATGGATTGGATTGGAAGAGTAGTTGTTTTAGAGAAAATATATCGCAAATTTAGATGATAATATTACCCGTGTAACCCCCAGGAAAATGCAGTTATGCAAAACGGAGAAGTGGAGGACTACCAACGAGTTCGTCGGTTCAAAAGAGGCTTCAAACTCCCACACAAAGAGGTAAATAATTTAAGTTATTTTCGTTTGGACCCACCAAGACAATAATTTCAATTCAGATTTAGACTAAGTGCCTCAAAAGTTTTGGTCATTTCTTTCTTTATGATGAATATCAATCAGATTGAGTTTTTTTTTTCTTTGTTGCCTAAGGAACCAAATTATAGATAACGCGCGCATACGTACGTAAAAGTTGCTTTGCCACGCAATTCCGTATCCGATTGCGTTGCAGCACACAAGGCTTCGGCTTGGACATTGCTATCCTCTAAAAAGAATACGTAAGGTGTGAGTCGTTTCTAGCAGTTTGCATATTATAACAAGCAGAAATGGTCAAGCTCTGAGAATACATGCCTCCTACTTCGGAGTTAGTTTAAAGTTGCAATGACGCATAGTTTTAGCGTGAGATTGAAGCGCCATCAGTAATAGTCAAGGCAACGTGACGGCCGAAGGGAAAAGTTGAGTGACTGAGCAAATTTTTTTGCGGTAGGATACCTACGCTATTAATAGTGCCACGAATGTTCATTAATGGGTCCAATCCAAATCTGGATTGAAATCATCGTTTCGGTGCGATCAAACGCATACGTCTCTAAACGACATGAAGCTGCGTTGTAATCGATACTTCAAAATTAAATGAACTGAATTTACTTCCATAAAACATAGCGATTCATCAATAAATTTACCAAAGTAACATCGCATCGACAATGTGATTCTAAAAAAATTACAATAGAGCTGCTATGCATATGGTTGTTACAGAAAATGCTGAATACAAAATAAAAATTTGATACAAACTGCGTATGTTTCAGCAAGCTCGAAAAGACGTAAAATAGTGTAGATTCAGAATTAAAAACAACTGGTAAATACTGTACAGCTGTAGAAATTAAGAAAAAAACTACGTATTTTGTCAAGACTATACACAGAGTGAAGATGAAAGCACAGGCGCATTATTATAATAATGGATGAAAATGGAATGTATAATTACCATCGACGAATTATAAAGCATTAACTTACGTATTGTAAGAGAATTAAACTAAATTACATAATTACTTTCCACGAAAATAGAATTCAAAGAATGGTTCAGTCGATCCTCGAGTTATGTAGTACCTAGGTTAAGACGGCATAATTTAAAACATCAAATGAGTTTATGTAGAGACTTCATTCTGCGAAAGAAAGTGTTACCCATTAAATTCTGTTATTCCACAGAAAATTTTAATGACAGCTATGGCAACCTTATTCCACATTCATTTTCGTATATTAAAGAGGAGGTTTAGCCCATAATATAAGAAAACCAACCGGTAAGGCAGACAAGAATTCGCGGAATTGGTGGGGCGGAGGTGGGGGATGCGCGGCCGTGACGTCGCTGGAGTCGAGTGACGCCTCACTGCACACTCACAAGCTTAGGTTCAGAAATATGCAAAGACTTCATTTCTTATATAAGGTCAGAACCAGGTGTTCTGAATCTTTGATATCACAATTTACAACGTACTTACCTTCTCAGTTTAGATTTATTTACGAAGTAAAGAATTTCATAATAGGATATATAATACGATCTGACGCGTAGCCATTACGGAACTTAGATCTTAGCCAATTACTCACCCTGGTCTAAATTGATCCCTTTTTCTTACTTGGAATATTTTCCTATTGTGATACTGTGTTGACATAATTAGTGAATATTGCAATTCACCTGCAAGACTCCTTTCTAAAGACAGAGGAAAAAACTATTTTTGAATTTATACCTCACTGGAACTTACAAAGCTGAAAAACATTACCTAGTGACCATTAACGAATATAATTGGAATAAATGTACGTCAGTGAAGCCAAACTTTGCATTAAAGGAGGCAGGGGAAGTCAAATGTAATACATTCAGTGTTCATTCTCATCATCTGAAATGCAGTTACAGCTGTCATAAGAATCAGAAGATAACATTGTGTGGCGAATAATCCAAACACAGTTAAGTAATCGTCCAGTTGGCAATTCCACGATATCAGAACGTGAACTGTAACCTCAACGTTTCTTACATGGCAGTAAGCACTCTAAGCACTATTTCTACATCTCTCATTGAGTCTGTTTTATTAAAATCTATACTAAGATTATCGGTACTCTTACGTAAACACTACAGCCGCTAGAAAACAATAGCCCACGCTGGTCAGAGCTCGTGTCCTTATATCCTAATCGTCTCTGATGACGTGATAGCTCGATGCCGGATGCGTTTCTCTACTAGACCCATAATTAATTATGATGACAAATGCATGACTAAAATCTCTGGAAATATTGCATTCATTTCCCTCGCAGATATATCAAGAGCACGAGCTTCGCTTCAGAGTTGACAAGAACATTAAACTTTTGGGTATCGGATTTGGATTCTTATTCAGCAACACCGACATGGGTGTCACCGTCCACTGCCAGGGCCCGTGGGAGAGAGTCCAGTGGACCGATATGGCACAGGTTAGTGACATAATTAACGCACAAGGCTGCGAATAGTAATTGGCTAGTCTAGCTGAACCCGGCAGCATGCCTCTCACTGAAGGGCGGGCGCGCGCGTCATGCGTCTCAAGGCATTCGCTCATCCCCTTGTCCGAAGGTGCTACTGTGCCCCAGGTGTAGCAGAAAAGTGCATTGTTTTCTGAGTTTCAGTTTACTTTACGTATGAAGACATATCCGTAACATGTCTAGTGACACTTGCTGAGGAATCTGAGTTGACGGTTATTTTAACAACTTTTGTAGCGTAGACAATGTTGTGTGCCAAGGACGCTACAAAATTTCGGACAAATGACTGAGTGAACGCGTTGAGATGAATGACGTGTGAACTCGTCTTAAAAATTCTGTGAAGGTGAGGAACTTTGCCGGTTTTATGTCGACTGTACGCAAGTCGAAACTCAAGAAAACTTGTTCATTTGACCATCGGGCAACCTCCTAGCGTCGAAAAGGTCTCAAATACTGCTTTCATTTTGATCACACACTTGAAACAAGCAGTAATTGGGATATGAAACAAGAAAAATTTAGTAAATATTCTTATCATCAAAATTATTTGAAGATAAGATCACTACCCAATAAATTGGAACGTTTGTTCTGAACGGATAAGCTTATAATTGTGATCAGTCTATAGTGTGAAGAAAAGGAAAAATAGCCATCACAGAGGGTTAATTTAGGTTATTCACATGCAGTAAATGAATTCGAACTCGTCTGCCAATTTCACGTATTGAAGACAAAGTCTTTGATAACTCGTTCAGGGTAGGCCGCCTATACCGAAGCAATAGAATTTGCAGCTCCACAGTTGTTCATTAGGTTATTTTGTCAAGAATTTGTGCAAGTTTAACTGTCCTATAACAAAACAGAATGAAAAATCGGCTTGCCGTAGGAATATCATTGCTTAAAACGTCGCTTTTAAATCATGTAGGTTCTTATTGAGTTAATAGTACTAATAATGTATGACTAACGCACCATATCTGCAGACCTACTGTCGAGTCAGCTGGGAGAAGATGCGATCTGCCAATCTGCACCTCATGTTCTCCGAACCGGCACGACTGGAGGCGAATCACAGCTACAAGGTATTTTTTTTCTCTCTGTTGAGATTCTTTTTATAGGTAGTAAATAAGAGACAGGAGCTTTGTGAGCTGGCTGCAGAGGTAATGTCCCCAGTTCTAGTCCTGTCTTAACTTCTAATGTGAAAGAAATATACCCTAGCGTCAAAGCGTCTGCCTGCGGTGCCGCACTTGTTGATCAATGGCGTCGTCTCGGCTTCCACTCTCAAAGCGGCTCTGGCGTCTGCCCACAGGGAGGTTGTGCTTTCCTCCTTTCCTCCATTGCAGGGCTGGAGGTCAACAAAGTGCTCAGCACCCGCCGCCGCCCCCCCCCTCGGTCCCAGGCAATACTTCCCAGCGCTACGACGCTATCGCACTTCTAGTGTTTATAGGGATTAGAGGGTGGGGGCAATGTTACAGCAACTTTTTATTTTGTTTATTTTAAAAGTTTCCACAACTGTTATTAATGCTAGCTAGAACCAAATAGCGGTTCCTAAACCGCATGTAGAGCTTTAAACAAAACAGAGTTCCAATATACACATCAAAAAAGAACCAAAACTTGGTGCAGAGCCAATTTTTCATCCTTCGTTGACAAAGATTGATAAACCCTTTAAATCATTACCTCATTTGAACTCAAGGGACTTTACAATAATATTGTCCATCCTTGGGACAAAGACAAAATCAAACCAAAATTCTCTGTTTTGAAAAGAGCGCTTATTCGTGCATGAGTTGAAATAAAACAAGATACGGTGCACCGCATCCCTCGGTTATATCTGTTTCGAAACGTAAAAGCTAAAGGAGAACACGCTGACCCCGATGCCAGCGATTTTAGAGTAGATGGTTTGAAAATAAATCCAGAAGAATTAACTCCTTAATGTCCCTATTGAAAAACTAAAAATTTTCCTGTCGTAAAACATATTTCAGCACATTATGTGTACTTTTCTGTAGCTCACGCAGCGATTCAGTTTATCGCACAATGTGCATGAACACAAATTAATCAGAACTGTACAGTAGCTGAAATTAAAATATGTACACGGATTATATATTTCATGCTATAATCTCATTATCATAGGTAAAACTTTCATCACATTGCACTTGGTTCAAGTATAGGTTTCATTATAGCCATTATAGCGCAATATTGCACAAATGAGGAATATTGATAGTAAACAAACCTTTTCGNTAGCTGAAATTAAAATATAAACACGGATTATATATTTCATGCTATAATCTCATTATCATAGGTAAAACTTTCATCACATTGCACTTGGTTCAAGTATAGGTTTCATTATAGCCATTATAGCGCAATATTGCACAAATGAGGAATATTGCTAGTAAACAAACCTTTTCGGACGATATAACGCTTGTTATGTAACATTTTTAGAGAGCAGTGCAAAGCACAGAAATAAGAATAAATTTACAGATGAACAGCTTACAATGAAAACTAGGAGCTCAGGACACAATTTTTGTTTCTCGTCTTTTTAGGTGGTTGATTGCAAGTTCTCCTTTTTATTTATAATCGCATTTTTGTACGTTGTTTAATCGCACATGGCTACTGTTACAGCATCTGTACATTGAAAAATAAACAATGAACAGTTCTAATAAGAGTTACAATTGTACTGAGCAGATATTGGTGAAGGTGACGCGCATGACGGCGGGCAGCTCGGACGTGGAACTGTGGGGCGGGAAGGATGGGATGCCTTTCGTCGAAGCCGAAGACGCGAAATTTTATTTTATCAAAGCGGCAGTCGACCCAAAAAATGAAGTGGATCCTCGCGAAATGGACACAAAACAGTGCATGATTACAGAACTACTGTACGTCGTCGATGATTCTCCACCGCCAAAGGTAGAAGAAATAGTCACACGACGCAGGAGACCAGTGATCGAACCAGAGGAGATCTACAAACCTCAAGAAGAAGTGGCCAAGCCTTACGTGCGGAGACGACCCCAGCCTACAGAGGAAGAAGGACCAGTCGAAGCTTCTTCTTTGGCTAGACGAAGGGAAGCGGGAGGCTCGTACCTCAGATGGCAGCACCCTGCCCTGTCTACAGCCACTGAACCTAAGCCTAGCCGATGGGCGGCCAGGGAGAAAACTCCTGAGGTAAAAGAGGCGCCAAAATCCCCAGAAACGAACGACACAACTCCGGCGTTCTTGAGGAAGCGGTCATCGCCAGCTCGGGAGAGTCGGTTGGCGGAAACTCCGAGTTTCCTACGACCGAAAACTACGACAGCCCCAACAAGCCCTGGGTCATCACCGTGGGGTGACAGACTGTCCAGACCAACCACTAGACCTTGGGCCAGGACCCGGGATACTAATGACTCAACAACGAGCAACTCAACAACTACAACGAGCCGATATGGAAGCGATTCCACAACGCCATCGACGATAAGCCGCTACGGCTCCGATTCGACCACGTCCACTACTTCGCGGTATGGACGGGATTCCACAGCTCTTTCTTCCAGATTTGGTAGAGAGCCATCTTACGGGACCGTTTCAAAATACAGTAGAGATTCTTCGGCCAGCAGAGATACTACGAGCTCTAAATATGGTGGTGACTCGTCCGCAACCTATACCTCGAAGTACGGTCGTGATTCTTCTTCTACGAGGGACTCCACTACTACGACATCTACCACATCTGCTGCTGCCGATACGGGATCTTCGTCGCTTTATAGACGCACCTCGACAAGTGGTACTTCAAATGTACCTTCATACTTGAAAAGGGACACGACTGCGTCTTCTGCCTTGGACTCAACGTCTACCCCATCGTCGTCGCTCTACCGGAGTAATTCGACGAGGATCAGTCGTGATTTGTCGGCCAGCAAGTTCGGGTCGCGCTTTGGTAGAGATTCGTCTACAGGCCGCTATGGTTCTACACTTGGCACATCTAGCTATGGTACATCTTCCTATGGTAGCTCCTACAGCGGCAGTAGATTTTTAACAGGAAGTTACCTTAGTCGGTATAGATAAGAATAACTCATTAGATAAGGAGACAGTCAGCTTTTAGTAAAAACAACTAAGTATAAAGTAAAAAAAAAACGAACACATACAAAAATGTTACATAATTCAACCAAAGAATTTTAGCCGAAAATATTTTTATAGGGTCATAGCGTATATATACGCAGGTTTTCCGGACTATCATGGAGCTATATCATTTTCTCTAAGATTGAAAAAAACTGAAGTTTGATTTACAGTACTGACGTTTACCAAAAAAATAGTAGAGATGTTACATTAAACTTTAGATATTTCAAATCAAATTCAGTTAATTAGGATTTCGAGAAAATTCAAGAAGCTGAGGAAGAAAAGAGTTCAACTGGATTGGCCCTTAAAAGAATATATTCTTATTGAATTTTTTAGCCTTACTTACTACACTATTGCTTGCTTGCACTTCACAGCGAATTTTGAAAGAAAACAAAAATATTGATGAAATAATATGACTTTAAAATAGAACCGTAGATTTTCTTTTAAGTTGACGTTGAGCGAGTTTATTTATGAATGTACAAATACGAGTGATATTTCTTTACGAGTAAAGTTGAGTACTCATCACCGGTTATATACGCTCTCTACTAGATGAACATTAGTGCTTCAAATGACATAGGATATACAGTATGTTTAAAATTTGAGTTATTTATCATCCTTTCAGTACTGTAAACGACAAAAACAATGGATAAATAATACTTACTGAAAGTTAATGCTAGGTCGACTTTAACAATTTCTCCTATTTATTAAATAAAGCATGAAATATACGTAATTCGTACTTACTTCGTTGTTTAACTCTGCCTTAACAGAAAACCAACTGCTACTTCACACAGTTGAAGAAGCTGATGTTTGAGGGCCGTACATTTATTAATTTCACATTACAGTTGATTCCGATTCATTTAACAAAATCAAGACTAAATGATTTCGTCGCTACAACCGGCTGGTCATGAAAAAAATAAGTTTACAACTTCAGGCAAGTCTGTGCTACACCGTTGGCAAATAAGCGCACTTTCTCGGCTATTCTGATATTTTTCGCTTGTTTGTCATTAATGGAACAAATCAACAAATGTAGCTAAATAATTACATAATTCCTGGGCACTAAACAGGCCGATAGATACTCCTTATTTCGAAGTCTGAATGACTCGGAGAAATAAAAGTGCCGCTAACGTCACCTGTTGGCACTAAGAGCAACGTTCTCGAAAACTAATGGATCAATTTTAACATATGATGACTTACTATAACTTATAAATGCCTCCTAATATGACATAGCTTAACAGTTTCAATTTTTTAATTTTTCTTATTTTATGCTTTGATTATAAGCTAAATACTGAAAATGAATTGGTCCGTGTAGCCGGAACTTTGTTCACAGTAATCGAAACCACTATGTGTATAAATAATATAGAACGTTTGATTCGTCCCAGCACAATAGGTTGCATTATGCATGCGACTGATCGTTTTAGTTGGTGTTCCTTTTAGGCGCCAACGACTGCATTATTGTGCTTTTATTAAAACTTCGGCCCGGGCATCAAAAGGCGAATAAATAAGAACTCAAATGGAGCATTAAGAAAGAAACACAAGGACTTCTGGAGCGTTGTCGAGAAGAATGCTCGAAAAGCCATTCATGGCTGACTTAAACGCCTGCGTATCGACACGGCTCGGCACGAAACCCGGCAGCGCATTCCAAATACCAACACAGCTCTGAGTATAGCACGTCGTCTGTTGCTTCCAAAGCAATTAGTTACAGGGACAGAAGAGTGCAACTAATGTCTCTCACTGCTGAATACTTTGTAAAACATAGAAAAGAAAGTAATATTCCACCCGTGGGTTAAGTTCAATAAATTATTCTGGACACACAGTTAACTGACTGACTGAGTCAACAAGTCGGTCATTCAGACGTGCTATTCCCAAGCCGGGGAGACAATCTGCAGCTCGGCAACGCAACGTCAGCATTTCGGCCGTTCATAGCCACTAGGAGGCAATGGCTTAAGCAGAAATGGAGACAGTCTGGGAGGGGAGGTACAGTTTGCATCAGCCTTTAGTCTATGACGTCATAGCACAGGGTATCTTCTGTCGACTGCAGCCGTACACTCCTACGGCCCCTAGAGAGCATCTATCATCAGCACGAGCCAGTGCAGGTAAGTTTCCTAGTTATGATGTGCGGTCTAGGCATTTTACTCCACTCCCTGTGTGGTAATATCTAGATGACTATCCAAAGACACACTGGACTTAGATGAAAAATATGTATTTAGTATCAATGTAGTATAGCTAGTGAACAGACTTAGAGAAGAATTCTCAAGAAATGAGTTTAATGCGATCTATTGAAGCAGTCGGCAACGCCGAATGTAACTATTTATCTGTTATCTTATCGCCTGTTGAAGTATGCTGCTCATATGGTTATGCTGCGGCTATGCACTTACCTGTCAATGAAGCGTTCAGACAATAAGTTCTGAAAAAGAAAAACGAAGGTACTGTATGTCGATTTCAAAAATTTTTATCAGATCTAACGACGTATTTTCGAGAAGTTTGCAGCTCTACAAGTGTTCAGTTTAGCGTGTCTTCTGGTCATCAAGTCTAAGCAATGATCAACTACGACATTATCTCCAAAGAATCGTTTCGAAACAGAGGAATTTCACATACTTGAGTTTTTTAAAAAATTATTGCCCAACATCCGAGGGATATTGGACTATATACAAGGATCCGAGCCATTAAACCCTCAATCGGATGAAAAAGAAAAGTTCCGACTTCTTCCTTAGTGATGAAAGAGCAAACAGTAAAAAAAATCGATAGAAAATTTAAGCGAGAGAAAAATGAATTCTAAATGTGTTGTAAATTCAGCGAAGTTTGGAGGAGGTTCTATTATTGCCTGAAGATCTTTGTCTATCGGGGTTGGGTCTCTGATAGAATAAAAGGAAAATGCAAATGCAGATGTATATAAAAAAGGAAACAAACAGTGTGATACGCTGTGTCATTCTGATATACAGAGAATCGTTGGTTCCTGAAGCCATGTAGAAGATACCTGAGAACGTACCATGCCGTGAGGCTGAGAAGGTTGGGTCGGTGCACGATACTGCAAACGAGACACTAAGGAAATAACCGTCTCAAAGACTTAATTTTAATCCGATAGAGAACGTGTGGCACGTAATTGGAGGCAATTTAAGAAATATCAGCCTACGAGCAATACAAACTTGTTCGAGATAATGGATGAAGAATGGTACAAGATCACTCTACACCAGCATTGGAATTTTGTAACATCATGTGGGCACGCAAATATAATGAAATTATTGCTAGTAAGGGCCCATGGACTTCATAAAAATTTTATATTATAAACTATATTAAAATATGTTGATTTGTGTTTATTTTCTTTGCTTTCCAGAGAATTACTCTCAAACTTTGTCCCAAATGAAATGGTAAAATAATTAGGTTTTTTTCACTTTTTCTCTACTTGAAAGTCCATCTGAAAATTTTGCCCACAATAAATACACATAATAACCTAAGTACACGTTTCGATAAGTTATTATCGGTGCAATAGTTATATACATATTAAATTAAAAAAAAACACTTCCGCTGTCTAATTTTGTTTACGACTGTCAAACTGCATCTCGAGTACCTCTCTTGCACGAAGGTATTGACATCGCTAAACTTCTTTGATCGAAGTTTGCGAGAACTGAGCTACGCGGGTCGAAACTTCGAAGTCTGATATATGAAAAAAATCTAGCAGTGGCTGGACTCGAAGTGTGTGGCGCGTCTTACCTTCGCCTGAGCAACGGTGGCATTTACTGCTTACCGTTTCTTCGGATCCTTTCTGGGAAACTGCCACTAGCAGAACAGAATATTGATCACGAGGATACGAGGTGCCGATGCAGATACTTTTCTGCCGTTTTGGACAGCCGATGACATGATTCATTTTTATTTATTGATTTTTTTTCTTGTAAATCTTAGCGTAACTCCAGCTGTGCTAATACGCGTACATCGGCAATAGCGAGCACCCTATTGCATGCGTTCGCAAAACAACGAAAGTTTTGTACAGCATAAAATATGTATGAAATTGTTCTGTAAAAAAAATATGCACTGTATTTTGCCATGTACGGCAACTTACGACCAGCTCTGTGATGGCAACATTACGTGAAACGATCCCTTAAGTCGCACCATTGTCGACTTGCGCAGCTCTCAGCTATAACGCTGGTTTCTTTGGCGTGGCCTTATCTTACCTTATGAAATTGCGCGCTGATAATTAACTTTACGTCTTCTTCTTGTTCAAGAATTCAAGCAACATTTCCGTTGTTCTATTCATGTTAATTCAGTATTATTTATTTGTATACACGGTCACTCAGAAAAAATAATTTTCTTTAGATCTGTTAGGCTACCTCGGAACTGCGTCAGATCGCTGATAACTCCTGTGATCTGCAATATCTAACCTCGCAGCTACAGCGTCAAGTAAAATGCTGCGATGAAAATCAGCGTGGAGGGCAAGCACAATAGAATGGCGGATAAAGAACAAAATGAAAGAAAAGTCAAGTAGTTAGATTTACTGGCATACAAATCGTTGAACGATAAAACTATTGTCCTATGAGTGAACACAAATAAGAGTATATCGGTATAGAGTACGCATGTGTACTTTTCTGGAATGTATAGTACAGCAGAACTTGTCAAACGTAGCGGAATGTGTAGATTACTCGTAATATGTGTCTTTCCACTGATTAGATGTAAACCCTTTCTTCCTTGCATTAATTCGCATCATTCGGAGAAATAATACTATATGAAGTGTAACATATGTAACGGTATAAAAGAAAGGGTGAACCTTCTGCTACCGGCATCTAAAATTTATTATCATAGGAATAACATTGTTTCAAATGTGCTATAAGACCAATGCGGAGCGGACGAGGGTTATACACATATTTGGCGACGGGCGATGCACTGATATCGACAGGATGGCATCCCTAGAAATTTGTTCCAGGTGTGGGATCTGCTGTAGCCTCTGTGTCACTCGGAGCAGGGAAGCTGACGTCACGGAACAGATCAATTAGTCGCCGGACTCATGGGAAAGATTTTTCTAAAAAAAAAAAAAAGACAATATTCAAGTTCGAACCGACGCCCCGTAGTGGGCTGCTGAAAATAGCTAGCTTATTTCACAAAAGCGATAACCCTAATGAATTTCAGACATGATTCTTAATTACAGTTTTACAAGAATAAAGGGCCCTGATGTACATTTCAGCAAGCTGGAACTGTTGGCTTAGGGGTTCCGTAAAGACATTATTCGTTTACAAAACATCTTTTGAGGTAATAGATTTAGTAAAAGGAACAACATTCCGACAATTGGTGAAAACGGCGCATGGGGTAAAAAAGAACGAGCAACAATGCAATATGGGTAACCGCATTCAAGTAATTAGCTCTATATAATAGGGATTACTACACTTGAACACTTAATCGAGAGCACTAGGAGTTACCGCACTTGGCCTTTAAGCAGCACTAATCACACGGTTGGCAAGACAACGAATGGGTATATAACAGGCTTAACAGAATGAGCTTTGTTGCTGTTAAGGCGTTTCTTAGCATCGCTCAGTGTCATCGGTATTATCTGTGGCTGCGAGAGCAGCTTGACTTTGAGGCCATATTAGGAATAATCGGTTTGCAATTACCACCTGGGCCTGGGCAGTAAAAACGATGATGAGTAAGAAAGCCGCAGACAGCTTATAGACTATCAATATAAAGGGAGATATGGTGAAACTGGTTCTCGTCCAAAGGGCGAAACACAAAAACAGGAGCTTGAATAAAGTAAATAAAAATGTTAATCGACAATAAATAAATCGCAGCGAGTGCTGGACGTAATTTTCAGGCATTGCAGATTTAATCTACTGATTTTTATCAGGCGATTTACTTACTTTCTCGTAGTAAAATTATGTAGTGGACCTGGATTATTTACCGTTATTTCTTAATGAACTGAAATATTTGACTATTAGGATTTATGTTCTCACGGATGATTTGGATAATGTTCTACGTTTCTAAATTTTACTGGCCAAGCTTTCTAACAGTGTGCTGTTCTAACAGTGTGCTGTTCTAACAGTGTGCTGTTTGTCGTCAGGGGAACGAAATTCCGAAACGCTGGTCTCATTGGATTTTTATTCACAATTTATGAATTCCAATGAGAGTTCCAAACGCTTAAGTTCCAAATCGTCACTAATGCGTCGCCCTCTACATGCAGTGAGTGACACAAAGAGACACCAGGTCGAAAGTATGCGCTTACAAACTAAAAAATAACTGACGCAGCAAGACAAAACAAAAACCTCGTAAAACAAGTACAAGTTCCATTCGTCGTATAACAGGGACCCGAAATGCTCACCCCGCTGCCGCTCAACACGGCAGCACTGAAAAAAAAAGTGAGTCTCCCATTTTCAAAATCCAGTACAGCAGAACTCCTCAGGCCGAAGCTTCCAAAACAGAGAAAACTCCAGCAAAGTTGACTGAATACAACACCATCTGTCGTGAATCGTTGTAGTGACCGATGGCATATAGTGAATGACCAGCAAAATGTGACGTAACACGTAACTATAGGATATTCCACCGTATAACTTTACAATTTCATACGGCGTTAGCCAAAGGAAGGGGAAACAAAAAGCTATCCAACTGGTCATCTCCAAACTAAGGCACTACGCCGGTTTACTCTGTAGTAGTTCCACTGTGATGTGTAAAATATAACTGACGACGGTATGATACCAAACCTTGAAAATATATCCGCTCACACGTTCTTCTTTCACTCTTCTACTTCATTTATTTTTTTGAGTTGTAAGCATGTATTTTTGCCTAGCTTATTTATTTTGCCAAAGGGCAGGTTATATGAGTTAAACTAAGATACAGAGATCAACGTTGGCTTATAACAATAAGAGGTAACGCAGGCAGGAACTTCAGAGGCACATAGTTGGGCTAGACATTTCTTCAGGTCTCCTGTAAGTGAATATTCTCTTCTATGCGAGCATGGGCGGGATGTAACCCTATTTGTATCCGGCTCTTACCTGGCTATGAAGGCTTTACTTTCCGTAGGAATACAAATGGATCAAGAAATGTGGTAAACTACGAACCTGGTATGAATATATAAGGCTCACCCTATATACCGTACAGAAATAAGTTTACATCGTCCCGTAGGAAAAGTCGTGATCGTAAGATGCTCTATTAAGAACGATGGGCGTCGTACTGTTAGTCGTATAATGGGCGGCTGAAAAAAACGGAAGTGACCAGATATGGTCATTAGCCCGGTGCAGGGTTAAGCACTGGCCAGGAAGGCATGGCTTCACATGGTGTGCATATTGATAATAACTAATTATGATTATCAGATCGGGTTATGAAACATACACATTAGAGAATACTATTGACAATGAATAATTATTGTGTGGATTATCTAGTATTTGAGAGTGGTTTATCGGCAGTTAAATATCATTACCACAGCAATCACCGATAACTAATCATGCTTTCATTCGTTCATCATGATGAGCAGATTTGATTTTCATTAAAGCACAAAATTTTGGTACATTACTCGCAAGTAATTAGCACAGATCAAATGTACTTTCATTACTTTCGAGACCAATTATCATAGCTAAAAATGCAGTTCATATCTAAAGCAAAATCAATGATACACAAAAATGAAAAGAAATACAGTCTAGAACAAAGTTTATCATTTTAGGACAAACAGATTAAATGTGGAGGATGATTCGACCAGGGCATTCATTTCAGATGGAATATCTTGAAGTCGATAAAAAATTAGCGATCTTCATAACCAGAGCTAAGGGTCTTGCGCACACGTACTAGGAATGTTGTACTATCAGAGCAATACTAGTGGCTATCATTACATGCTCAGCACGCTATAGTGATCTAACCATTTTATCTATAAAGTACTAGTCACTAATGTGTACTAGGCAGTAAAACTATCATGCACTAGCCATGCAACGCGATACTCGCTAGAAAAAATATATAATATGAATAAACTTAGCATATATGCGGCATGTTGTACAAACGATATAATTATTGCAAACAATTCATTACCAAACTAGCGGTGGAAATTATCAACAAAGATGAATTATCTACGGCATTTGCAGCTATCATTTATAGAACTCACAAGTAAAAGTTTTACAAATTAAAATTCAAGATAAATCGATGGAGTTTCCAACTAACATTTAAATACTTTTCCTGTGGAGTTCAGATACAGTATACAATACTTTATCATTGGAATAAGCTCCTAGTTCATAATTAACAGTTAATTAAAGTGACAAAAAGGGTTTGAATTCCAATATGCCTTCCCTATCATACTTCTATAAAGTCAAAATTACAATCTCATTAATGAAATAGCAGGTAGGGATTTCATCCGATTAGACCTTACTATAAAAGTGAAGCGCAAGAAAGCGCTTTGTGGAACATCTTCCTCGTTCACAAGTGATGCATTTTGCGAATATGGATGCAAAATTTCCTAATGCTGCTGCCTCTCCAGTTATTCATATTGTCAATAAATCTATGAGAAGCCCTGTAGAATATTGTTTCTGTTATATTGCTAGTTACTATTTTCCTACCCAAAATATACTCTATGAACTAAAGAGAGGAAGAAAAAGGGACATATTGTACGTAAAGAACTGGGAATCAGGACTCAGAGCAATAGCAATTTAATAAAGACGACGAAGAACAGACACTGCCGATTATTAAAAGACGGGCAACCGTGCTCAAAATAACAACACGGAGGATGAAACTTGCGGAGGGGAAGAGGGGGGAGAGAAGGGGAAAAGGAAGACAAAAACGGCTAAAAAAGAGGGAAGGAAGACACATACAGAGAGGAGCAGCAAGCAGAGGAAAACATACTTTGGATACAAGAGATACAGAATAGAGCAAAGACCGTCAATAAGAGCAGGACTACAGAAGATGCTGCACTGAATCTCTGTCAACAGTTTCGTGCCAGCAATAGACAGAAATTTTCGTAGGAATACCACTGTTTGTGAAGGCCTCATGTGGGCTTAGTAGGCGTTAAGAGATTTAAAGGTTAAACTTAAACTTAACTTAATCTATAACGGTAGACAGGTATATATTCGCGCATAACGGAAGTCAGGTACAACACTTGCACAGTTACTACACTTAATGTTAGTAAAGGAATATCAACCTCAGGCACCAACAGTTCCGTAGGAAAGGAATATTATAATCAGGCACTAACAGTACGGTGGTAAAGGAATATTAGCGTCAGGCACCGATAGTTTTGTAAAAAAAGGAACATTATAATCAGGCACTAACAGTACGGTGGTAAAGGCAGAAACAATACAGTGGTAAAGGAATATTAACTTCATGCACCAACAGTTCCGTTGGCAAGGAATATTATAGTCAGGCACTAACATTACAGTGGTAAAGGAATGTTAACTTCAGGCACAAACAGTTTGGTAGTAGAGGAATATTATTCACACTATTTTGTAAAAATACAAACCATTAGCTAATATTGCTATAATTATGATTATCATTGTTCGAGAAAAGTTCATGCGAAAAAATCATCATAACATTAATGGCCTCATCTTTGGGTTCTTTGAAACATACGCATTGCACAAAAATTCTTCCTAGTCAAGTCGTAAACACTAATAAGATCGACATACTCGTATTAAAAAGTGAGAGAGCACTGAAGAAATGCTCTACGTTTGTTTATATCTTCAGCACTAGTGGCCAGGGCCGTCAACATATGGCGGCAGAAAAAATTACTTCATCAAAGTGCCATTTCCTTGGCTCATCTCCACGGTTCCAGGCTTCAGCAACATTTTTCCCTTTTCTCCTCCAGTGACGGGCTGAATTTGCCCATCATGAAGTCATAGAGAACATCAGCAGTGGAAGCGAAGTCCAATCTAGTGTGTATGACACCACGTAGAGGTACCTTAATTATCTTCTATCCTTCGATTTCAATCATTTTTAAGGCAGCGGCCCTCTGGCTTGCCTACATATGACCTTTCTCCTATCTAATTCTTCACATCGAGACAGAGAGATAAGCAATCAATGAATCTATCAATCAACAAAATTGTGTTTTACTACATTATAGAATTAAAATTTACAAATATGGACAGTGCCCATCCAGAGGCCCAGGGACAGGAGTAACTAGGCCAAATGATTCGTTTCGATGTGGTCTCTTAGCTTCTCTGACTGGGGGGCCGCTTAGCTTCAAGTGCTCACATTAGCTAATTTAGACAGAGCAAACAAAACACTTCCCTAAACGCAGCTTTGTATGTTCTCAATTGTATTAGGAACACTTGAGGAGCGAGACTGTAGAAAGGCTAATGCATAATTTCATTATTTTCTAATATAGCCGCGTCCTTCGCAATTTATAACTATTTACATTTTTTCAAAAGTCTGATAACAGTTAGATTGAAAGTAGCAAAAAGCTAGAAAAAAGATACAGAATGAATGTCATCGAGCTCAAATTTAGTGAAAATACATTTAGCTCGAG
Source organism: Parhyale hawaiensis (assembly GCA_001587735.2). Classification (NCBI taxonomy): domain Eukaryota; kingdom Metazoa; phylum Arthropoda; class Malacostraca; order Amphipoda; family Hyalidae; genus Parhyale; species Parhyale hawaiensis. The sequence goes on from LQNS02276498.1 coordinate 20,597,842, forward strand.
AAAGTCAAAAAAGCTAGATCAGTCTAAAAAAGACTGATCAACAGAGTTTATCAGTAGAAAAAAGTACTTAGAGTGCGATAGTTTCACGTGAATACTTGGGAAAAGACATGGACAAGGAAATTCTTTAGCTACATACCCATAATCTTTGTACAAAATATGACAAAAATGATCTTTTATCGGAGCAGTTGAGAGACTTAACACACTGATCAGCCACGAACGAAACTGATATACATTCCATAAAATATTTAGGAAAGACTCCAGGCCAAGAAGACAAGAAACAATACGCACATGGTTTCTGGCGAAAAAGAAAGCTATGGACTAAATACTAACCTCATCAATCTATCGCTCAACAACTGGGAAAAACCAAAACACCAAAACAAACATGCTACAACAACAGTCTTCAGCAAAAAATATTAAATATCTAAAATTACCAGGGTATTTGTCGTACATGTTCGAGATATCAATAACACAATAGAATTACCTGCGCTCTCTATTCAGAATAAATCGCGCTAACACGTCACGCAATTATATTGAAAAACACTTAATATAATAGCAAAATTAACTTAATTGTTAAAGAAACTTTTGTTTTTACTCACATGATAAAAAAAATTATCACGGCAATGTTTTCAATGATGACGGTTGGCGGTAAACAGGAACGCCGTCGAGTCATAGGTACAGGTCATCGTATGTCATCATATAAATAACTTTGGATCAAAGGAGAATAAATAGGTAGTTATTTGTAGGTCATGCATGGAATAACCACCTACAGGACGAATGCCATGAGTTGAATTGTTATGGATCAACAGATGAAGGATCGTAATTATCGCAAAAAATTGTTATGGATTGTGGGACTATTACTAGTAGATAATATAACGAGGGATAATTTATAATGGATCATGGGATAACTAAATGCTGAATTTAAAATCTACGTATTTAATAATTAAATAATTGTAGGAAAACAATTCACAAAAACATAAATACACTTATTGAATATTTCAGAATCATGGTAGCTAGTAATTCAGCAACACGATAATTAATAAACAACAGGAGATCAATTCTTAAACAACGGCACAAATGTTTCGTGCGCTACTATTGGCGTAAAGCACATCCAAGCCGCACGCAACACTGCTTAATGAGTTTGCTCAGCCATGCCGCACAGGGTCAAGAGATGAAAAATGAATAGAAAAAAAGACAGAAGAAAGAAACACCGGTGCGGAGTTTCCCCTCCGTGGCCACCCTCACGGGAGTAGATAGGAGTCTCATGGGGTGGGTCGCTTACCACCATTCTGTAGCCCACCTCGCGGAGTAGAAGAAGAAGTATAAAGATCCAACCTAGCCTTACGAAGTTAGCTCGCAGTTGGAACTGCGGCCATATGCAACATCCCCTGAGGAAAAGTAGCTCAGAAAACCTTGGGATATTCGGACAAGGATAGGGCTGGCCAGAATATCCCCTGGGGTATTTGCTAAACGATTTTTAACCATTTCCGAGAATTTAATTTTCGCGCTTTTTACAGTAATTACCAACGCCTTCCGAATAAATTTCGAGCATATAATAATCGCATATCCGCGAATTTTTCAATAATTCTAACACATTTATATAATTTAGGATCAATTTAATCGCTTTTTGGCCAGTATTGAGCTGTAACACATTTAAAATGCTGCAAACATTTTTTTTTGTCGGTTGATGAGGAAATCTTGATACACTTGTGCACTCTTTAAAGACTCCTAAGTAGGTATGTTAAATTACCCCAGAACGCATCTGACCGTTATGTTATTAACGGTAATTTCAAAAATTTCAAATAGGTAGTTAATTCAATTATGATTAATCAACGAAGTAACTACTGAAACACCTAATGAATATAGCTAACATTCATTAAAAAGTAACGCATCTAAACAGAAGGACGAAAATGATAACCCTGATGTAAATAGCACATGTATACAGTTTCATAAAATCCAAAGATAGTTCTAGTTGTTGTTTTATAATAAGAAATAAATTTTCAATAACTGAAGGACTGATATATAGGTGCAGCAATCTCAAAACAATATTTATTATAATACATATACTGTATTACTCTATAAGTATAAACCTCCCTGCAGACCACGACAGAAGTGTTCCGAAAAAAGACGACGAAGAAACTGAAAGTAAGCTGAAAGACACGTGAATCCCACGCACGAGGGTTTTCCTACACGGGATCCCACGCACGAGGGTGTTCCTACACCGGATCAACCAACATGGGAGCAGCAAGTCGGGAAAAAAGAGGAAGAACAGTATAAAGCATGATAAGTAGGAGTGTAAAAATGGATAAAAGCAAAGTTAGCACGAAAGAAAGATGTCCTGAAATCCTATGTAAGGCTAAGGTAACACAAGGGTTTCATTCGGGGTCAGACTCCTCATAACAAGACATGAGCAAACTCTATATAATCCCAAAAGAAAATGATTTTAAGGAGTTTACGGTATTTGTGTTATCAGCTCTCTAGCTGTAACAGAACCTTATTATGCCAAGCTAGACTAGGTAGCTCGCTGAAAGTTTTTTGTTAGGGCAGTAGCAGCAGGCTAGAATGCTGATCTCATCGCACAATAGGTTGCAGGCTAGAATACCAACCACCCAGGCAGGCGAGCTCTTGCGGCGCTCAGTCAGTATTTGATGTCTGCCAAGGTGTTGCGGGGGTACTGATGCTAGCCAGAAAAAGGGAGAGTCGGGGAAAGGGGGGAAGACAAATCGTTGCATAAGAGCCTGTGAGGGTTTTCCAGTAAGTTTGTGGTAAAGCTGGATATACCGTTACCACTTCCAATCATCCTCCCGTTACTCACATATTATGCATGGTTTAGGGCTTTCGGTCTTTCAAAAGCCTCCTCTATGTATTACTCTCTCTTCTCCGAAATAGTTGTGGTAAAATGACTTCCCTGTAGATGCGAAACATTAATGGCAAGGATGTATAGAACTCTATCGAGTTTCTCTTCTAAATCATTGCGGATTAATGTTTCGCATCTGTTCTTTTGTTGTTTTTTCTATGGAATTACAATATTTCGGAACAAGAGGGAAGTCGTTTTGGCACCACTATCTCAGAAGAGAGGGTGTAAGATTTGGTTCATGTATAGCAGAACAAGTCACACGGAAGTGATGCGGTGTTTTTTCACGGGGAAAGGTAAAGGTAACGTCGCGACGACAGCATACCCATAATAGGAACTAACTCTTGACCCTGCATCGCCGCATAGCAAGACTTCATTCAATGGCAGGGAATAGGACGCCCGAGATCACGGCAACGAGCGAATCAGCAATCTTCAGAATTCACCCACTACGAATATAAGCAGCATAACAAAAATAGAAAACAAATAAAGATTACTTCAACATGGTGTCAAAATTATACAATATAAAAAGTTTGAATAGGAGAGTCAAAAGAAAGAAAACAAGACTACAGTGAACAAATTACTTATGTTAAAAGTTCAAGACTTCCTATTGACGACAACAGTGATGTAATGAGATGAATGAAAAAGGAACACGTGGTACATCAGATAAACTGCAGATTCTACGCACTGAGGATTATCGCACATGAGAAAATGCAAGTCGAGAAAGTAGAGGAAGGGTAGAACACTTGCTGTTGATGGGTGAAAGACAATGTAAAATAGCCACGAACACAAAAGATAAATCCAAGAGCATAAAGGTAGAGTGAACTGACTGCTTTTTGAAAGGGTGTTATTTCACATGGAATATTAACCTTACATTCTTGCGGTGGGATAAGAGACACGAGGACCACGTGAGACAGCGCCTGACGACGTGGTACGAGCTGACGTGAGGCGCCAGGGCAGAGGGCTGACGTAAGGCGCCAGGGCAGAGGGCTGACATAAGGCGCCAGGGCAGAGGGTTGCCGTGAGGCGCCAGGGCAGAGGGCTGATGTGAGGCGCCAGGGCAGAGGGCTGATGTGAGGCGCTAGGGCAGAGGCCTGACGTAAGGCGTCAGGGCAGAGGGCTGACGTAAGGCGCCAGGGCAGAGGGCTGATGTGAGGCGCCAGGGCAGAGGGCTGACGTGAGGCGCCAGGGCAGAGGGCTGACGTAAGGCGCCAGGGCAGATGGCTGACGTAAGGCGCCAGGGCAGATGGCTGACGTAAGGCGCCAGGGCAGAGGGCTGACGTAAGGCGCCAGGGCAGAGGGCTGACGTAAGACGCCAGGGCAGAGGGCTGACGTAAGACGCCAGGGCAGAGGGCTGACGTAAGACGCCAGGGCAGATGGCTGACATAAGGCGCCAGGGCAGAGGGCTGACATAAGGCGCCAGGGCAGAGGGCTGACGTAAGGCGCCAGGGCAGAGGGCTGACGTAAGGCGTCAGTAGAATACCTCCGAAGCCGCACGAACCAGCACTACAAATAGGTCGATTCACCTGTGAATGAAAATAAAACTAGAATCATCCTGCAAAAAAATCATCCTCATGCACAACAATACCTTTAAGATCTTTGCTGAACTCACAGAGAATAATCACATTTCATGTGAACTCACTGTCTTATAGGATATTTGGAAGTGGAAGAAGTAGTTTAGTGCCTCATGAATACTTTCCTATGAGGAGAAATAATTTATTTCAATTTCAATGTCAACCTTGCAGTATGCTGCGGAAGGAATATTAATTAATTAATTTCAATTTGTCAGTGTAGATCGCATTCCAGAAATTATTGCAAATCGGTTACGTTTGAAGCGGTCTAATAGTCAACCGTGCTCTTTCAGTGAAATTTTTTAACGTCTTACCTCAGGAGGCGCCAAAACAAATCGAAAGTAAGTTGACTGGTTTTCCTCCAGCTTTTATCGTAATTATGCAGATATTGTACACAATTTTTGTGAAAAATTCTTATTTCGTGGTTTCAGTGATATACGCGCATAGAAGTCTTGTATTACCACTAGAATAAAAATACTAAATAGTAAACATACAGCATAACTCCTCAAACAGAGAATTTCAAAACAGAGAAAACACTTGAAAAGGAGACTGGTGTTGTTTTGTTAGGAATATTTCAAGGATTCCAAATCTGTCATTGTACTTATTCTAGCATGAAAACTCATTGAGTTCTATTCTTTTGAAATTTAAAAAAAATATATGCCTATATATATATTAGAATACTTAGGGAGTAACCCTTCATTGATACAGGTTTGGTTAAACAATACGCGGTATTTGTGATTGTTCTTTTATTATGTTTTTCTAGTTCGCAGATCTTGCAGATGATGTCTTGACTGTTGGTGAGATGAATCAGTAGAGCAAAGCTGAAATCTTGATACATTGTGCTGCGACGCGTTTCAACCTGATCGACGGGTCATCTTCAGGCTGTAGTGGTGCAGTGAGAGGTGCTCAGCTGTTGTGAGTAGCTGGTAAGGACTGATTCCATGAAGGAGGCTACCTCTATTTATAAACTTAGGCGCGGTGTGGTGGGCGAAGGCGGTCGCTGATTGGCTGGAAGGCTCAGCTGGTGTCCAGTGATTCTACGCGTTAGGGCTATGGCCGAGTGATGTCTCCGTGCAGCTTGAGGGTCCTGCAGGAGCCAGTGGTTTGACTATTGATAGCTGGTTGACGGTTTCTGATGAGAAGCGATTCATCTCAACAACAGTCAAGACATCATCTGCAAGATCCGCGAACTAGAAAAACTTGACAATAGAATTGTCAGTCACAAATACGGCGTATTGTTTAACCAAACCCATATACATACCGTATATATATATTTCCCATTATCTCAAAAACTAAGGCCTCAATAAAAAAAAAAAATGTATGAGCAAAATGTGTTCTTATTGCAAAAAATTTACATAAAGTGTGCAAATTTCAGAACACTTGATCCGCAAATAAAAAAAAATTGAAAAATCTGGGTTGACCCCATTGAGCATAAAATGTAAAACCAGGGTGATTTCCACCCGATGCTTTGCAGGCCCAGTTTTGGGAGTTTTTCTAGGTCACACAATCAACACTATTGTTAGTTTCAATAAAATTCTTAAAAGGGTAAGTGAAAGCTAAGGAATTATATGTTCCACTTTTTTTGTACTTTCTGTAAATTTTTTATTTAAATTATGTACTGTTCAATTCCAACAAACAGCGGGTGTTTTATAATCAAGGTTTGAGATTGTGCCACTCGAAGAGAGGGTTTGTGTTCTATGTCCAGTACGGTATTGAGTGATGTACTACATTATTATTATTATTATTATTAGATTTTCATTGTTTTACCACCAAAGATGCAGCGCGGCGATTCAGGAGTGAGGCGCAGTTAACTTCCTCTACCAACTACTAAGCAGTACTGCCCCTGAGACAACTCATCTTAGGAAGAAACTCAAGTATCACTACGCTCGCCATTACACAATAGAAGGCAATTTATATATTATCAGCTTATTTCAGCGATTGTATGAGTCCAATGTTTGCAATGAACGCGTGGAGTGGGCAATCAGATGCAGCGAATGTATCGCCAAGCATTTCGATGAGGGGCACATTGCCCAGATAGCGGAGTCTCTCGACAGCAAAGGTGGGGCACTCCACCAATATGTGACGAACACTAAGATGCATTATACAGTCCAAGCAATACGGCAAGTGATGCCTACCCGTCAAGAAGCCAAGCGTCAGTCGGGTGTAGCCTATTCGGAGTCGAAAGTGGATGACCTACCACTGTCGAACCAAACAGAGTGATTAACGAAATGGGCCTGGAGTATCTCTTATATGTCATAGCTTATTTGTATCAGACACGTTGCGTCACTCAGCAGACCAACGCTGCCACGATATAGTCAGTCAATCTCATGTGGTTCCTCGTGCACGGGAGCTTCAACTGGCTGTCTAACGTTCAATCAGGTTTAGGCCACGACAGGAGCACCACTGACAATCTAATAAAACTAGAGACAACCAACCGGTCTGTACTGGCTTCCAAGTTACGCACTATTTTAATCATTTTTGATATATCCAAAGCCTATGGTACCGCTTGGAGACACGGTGTCTTGAGAAGCCTACACAGCTATGAACTGAGAGGTCAACTGGCCTCCTTTATCCGTAATTTCCAGAAAAACCGTGAAATCCATGTTCAAGTTGGTAATACCCACTCATGATCGATTACGGTAACAAACGGTGTCCCCTAGGGTCTCACTCCCTTCCCCAATTGGGAGGAGGTGATTATAATTATTGCGTCTATCACGTAATGGGTGGAGAAGAATCACTAGTAGGCGTAAGTGATAGTTAATGCATTTCAATATTCGCGTGTAGTTAAGAGGTAACTCTTCTTACTCCGCCTGGACGCTTCCCGCCGGTGAGGTACGGAAGAGGCCCGTGGCAATGCGTATGGCAGCAATTTGTACGGGTTCAGGGCGGTTAATCATTGATGGGGCAGGAGAGGTATAGGCCTCTGCCGTATGATCTAAATTCAGTCTTACCAGCATTATACTTATATAGTCGCAGTAAGGCGACTATCTGTTCCCAGGCCCTGGATGTCAGGCATCTGAGGAGGTCGAAGGTTTTCAAGCATCGTCGTTTCAAGTCGATTATATAGCGTAGCCAAGTGAGTGAGTTATCGAAATCGAAGATAAGCCCCAAGTATTTGTATGTTGTTACATTTTGGACAGGATACACTCTCCGCTGAACGCCTGGTCGGACTGCAGCATAGAATGGCGAAGTCATCAGCACATAGGGAGGCGGAAACCTCTTTATATAACTCGTTGGCCATGTGATTAATCGCGATCGCAAAAAGAGTACATGATAGCACACTACCCTGAGGGACACCGTTTGTTACCGTAATCGATCGGGAGTGGGTATTACCAACTTGAACACGGATTTCACGGTTTTTCAGGAAATTACGGATAAAGGAGGCCAGTTGACTTCTCAGTCCATAGCTGTGTAGGCTTCTCCAGACACCGTGTCTCCCAGCGGTATCATAGGCTTTGGATATATCAAAAATGATTATAATAGCACGTAACTTGGAAGCCAGTACAGACCGGAAATAAATACAAGTGAACAGGAATATTTTTATTAAACGTCCAAAACCAAGAAATTATAACCAAAACAATTCAATAAACACTGAAATAAGTGTTCAATATTGGTAAACATATCAAGTTAATTTTGAACATGGCAACCTCCATTTTTCATGATTTTTATAAGGCGATTATCAACAGACTGTCAGGTTTCATATTTCAGATATTGGAATAGAATCTGCAGCTGTTTTTACTGCATTCCAAAGGCTTACTTTGCTTGAAAACTGCCGACCACCTTCATAGACCTTCCTTTTGATCATTGCCCAGAGGTTCTCAATGGGATTTAAATTGGGGCTATTCGCTTGCCAGGTCATAATCCTTTTTGATTTGAATCCTCCATCCGTAAGCCAGTTAGCAGTGTACCGTGATCGGTATGAGGGAGCGTTATCGTGCTGAAATACTAATTTGGATCTGCGTGCGATAGTCTGCTCATCAAGCCATGGAATCAAGTTGGCTTCAAGAAACTGGAAGTACCTTTCTGCATTCAGTTTAACTCCTTCTGCCACTTCAAATGGACCAATAAGGATGTCACCTACTATCCCGCCTAAACATTATACTTCCACCACCTTGTTGACGCTTAAGCCGTGTCTGTTGAAGTCGGTCATGGAGGACCCATCCAGACGCCCATCTATCTGGACCATCAAGAGTGGCTCTGCATTCGTCAGCAAGTATCACACTGGAGAATTCAGTTTTCATGTTCTCTTCAGCCCATTTGACCCTATTTTCTTTGACATGGTGTCTACTGAAGATCGCTAGGAAAATTTTATGACTTTTTATGACTTTTCAGGATAAATATTTATGACTTTTTTATGACCTTATATTATACGGCATATCCAAAAAAATACGGTTTCATCAAACAAAAAATGGAATTAATAACATTTAGTAATATGTTTAATGATTTCAGAAAGGTAGCAATTAGAGCATACATTGAAGTATCAAGTAGGATCATTTCTCCTACTGGATGCGGNATGATTGGCAAAAAAAATTATGACCTGTGAGTGAATTTTATTACTTTTTATGACTTTTTTATGACCAACCAGTTTTTATTACTTTTTATGACTTTTTATGACTTTTATGACCTAGTAGACACCCTGTTTGAGTTTTTGTTAGAAGTGGTCGTTTAATTACCTATTGTACTTTCCCTAGCTTATGCAGAACCTCACATCTTGTCTTTCTGCTTAGTATTGGGGCTCCAGCGTCTTCAAATATCGCCTTAGTCGTAGAAAGTTGTTTTCTAGCCATAGAAACCTTCAAATGTCGCACATCCCAAGCAGTCAATTTCCTCGAAGAGGCTCTATCCGGAGTTTTCCGGCTGACCTTACCTTCAATTGCATAAGACTTAAATGTTCTGTGATCACGCTGCAATTCTTTGGAAACTTCGAGTGTTGTTTTACCAGAAGCCAATAACTTTGATCTTTTCTTCACTGGTTAGACAGCTTTTCTTGCCCTTGTTGACTAGAGAGTGATGTTGCGTAATCTGGCGTAACAGCAGAACCCCGTGCGATAAACAAATGTTGCAAAAACGTGGGATGAGGTTCCGTTTTATTTTTCTCTAAATGTTTTTAAAGTTACAATATACCTGTGCACTAACTTACTATTAACATTTTAAATATTTGGCACTTATCGTGAAAAATAAGTAAAAAAATTGCAATTGCATAATCAAAAGTAACATACTGTAGTATAAAAGGGTTACCAGCGCAGCAATACTAGTCGCACGGCGCCGCATTCTTAGTAATTTTTCTCTCAGCTTTTTTGCCGGAAGGTCTCGCGTTTAAAGCGAACACACAGGCAATGTACTAGTCTCAAAGTGATCAGCGCGCTATTACTGGCAGGCAAATAAAGCGCAAAGCATCTCTGTTGAGCGCTGACCTAGCAGGTGTTCCCTGCGTCACCACGACCCTTGGGGCTATCGTCAATTGTCGCATTTTAGGCTGTGATTGCAACACGATTTTTGAGCGACAATGACAATGGTGTAGCACTAGTAACCGTGATACAGTGCTCATAATACGTCTTTGTAGTCGGTTACACGCTGCTACCACAGGCAAAGGAATACAGTGACGCTCAGCTTCTACGCGCACCTCAAATCGAGCGTTCGATACTGTTGTGACGTCATCATTGTCGCTTGGCGCGGCTGGAGATCCCCAAGTATCATGGCTAGGAACATACGATTAACAGCAAGCAATCAAGTGTGAGGTCATGTTTATCGCAAATTTTCTCGCAAAAATACTAAAGAATGGCCCGACTTGGTATATTTGTTTCTAGCCTCTATTCCTCACAGATAATCAATTCTGAGATGCTTCCCGACAAGGTATATATTTACCAACTGTGTAGCTACGATAGCTATAGTCAGTAGCTTAATCCTTCATTTACACTGCGACCCACAGTATTAGTCCAACAATTTTTTTTATATTGATTTTTTATTGAAAGTCTTCTGTCTGACGAGAATTATATTTTCATACGGCAATACTGTGTGCTTAGTTCATCAAACAATATTTGTTTACATTCTGAAGAGGTTGGTTGCTGAAAATTCCTTTGTTGAACAGCTATACTGCAAGCCGCGCTATTAGTCCATTTAAAGAATATTCAAAATGGGACGTGCTAAGGATCTAACAGACGAAGAGAAGCAAACCATTATCAAAGAAACGGTCAGGAAGACCTCATGTGTGTTATTACCAGGATTTTAGGTCGCCATGATAGAACATTTCAACGTTTTTTGAGTGATCCTTCCAATCGGAAGACACAGCCTGCTAAAGGTAAAATAAAAGCTGTGAACACCCGGGATATCAGAAAAATTAAACGTCAAGTGTTCAAAAAGCCGGGAAGCACAAGCAAAACAATTTTTGAAAGGTCTAGTCTGAATGAAGTGCCAAAAACTACGCGAAACCGAATCTTGGGGACTATTGGAAATGTGAAATCTCCCGAAAAAAAAGCCTCCATTGACACAAAGGCACATACTTCTGAGAGTTGAGTGGGCTAGGTCTTACATGAAACAGGATATGAAGTGTGTTTTATTCACAGCTGAGACCAGAGCGACTCTCGATGGCCCAGACGGATGGTCGGATTTGAGGGCAAGCTCGATCCACCATTGTTTTCGCCGCCATGAAGGCGGTGGTGGTAATATGTTGTGGCCTGGGATTATGAATGATAAACTTGTAGGTCCAACAATGGGCCGTGAAGGAGTTAAAATCAATTCTGCTAATTACTGCGCCCTACTCGATGAATGTCTTGTTCCTTGGTTTGGCGACCAGACTTTGGATCTTCGCAAAAAGCTGGTTTTCATGCAAGACAATGCACCCTCGCATTCAGCCGGAGCTACAAAAGAATACCTGGCTTCTTTGGGGTTCAAAAACCAGAATTTGATGGTGTGGCCACCCCATTCTCCAGATTTGAACGCAATTGAAAATCTGTGGTCCATCATCAAGAGCAAAATTATACAGAGAGTAAGCAGTTTTCTTCAAAAACAGAATTGTGGGAGGCCATACAAGTCGCTGCAAGATCCATCGATGGTACTACTATTAAGAAATTGACTCATTCCGCTAATGACCACATTTATCAAGTCATAAAACCTAATGGACGTTACATTAATAAATGAGCTTATTGTATTTTGTTTATTTTGCCTTGTTTGCTGATGCAATATGTTCCAAGTACTTTTTGAAGTATTATTTAGTAATTAATAATAACTAAACTGATAGTTAATTTGTGTTTTATTCATCATATTTAGCTAATATTGATACCTGAGACTAATATCGCGGTTCAGGAAATAGAGGGTGAACTAGATAATAGTAAGTTTTTAAATGGTATCAAACAAACAGGTTCTCAAATAATAGGATTATGAACATTGTACATGATTACTCTGCGACATACAATAGAAATATCAAGTTATATTAACAGGAAATAATAGTTTCACAGAAAAAAACAATTTGATTAATACCGTGGGTCGCAGTCTATATAACGAAGGCGATCTCTCAGGGGGAGAAAGGACACATAGGAAGTTAATAGATACGTGAAACCCATGCACGAAATTCTTCTTCACACAGAATCAACGCGCATGGGAACACCAAGTCGGGAAAGAAGAGGGAGAACAGAATAAAATATCATCAGTAGGCGTACGTCAAGATACGGTTCGGAGCATCAATGAAGAAGGGAAACGTTGGTCAGGGGATAATTCCCAGGTCAACGCCCGTATCTATACTTTTGCAAGCCAGATAAGAATACAGATCCAGTTACAACTCTGTAGTGGTCCTTTCACCAACTTCCTGTACGGGAAGCACCTGACAAATAGCTGCCTCACGCTTTTCCCCTCCTTATATACATCCGCGACCTGCATTACAGTACACAGAAACAGGGCTGCCACTGAGATTTCACCAAAAAACCCAGAATGAAGCTTCAAAAAAACCCAGATTGGACCTAAAAAAGCCAGACTGGCAGAAACAATAAAAAATATTAACTTAATAAAGGTTTTCTTCGTTTTTCGTTGCAGTGTAGCACTTAAGAGCAAATCCATTCTGTGATTTTCTTCAGCGCTATTCATTTTCAAGGTTGATTCCTACGTCAACAGTCAACTTATCTTCTCCCATGTATATTACCTCAACTTGCTCAAGCTTTCTGTGTATGTTTTACAAGTAGTCTGTTTTTGGTTGTTTCTGTTCTTAGTGAATTAGTTTTTTTTTTGTATTATCAAAATTCAAACAAGCGAATATATTTTCTTTCTGCGCTGACTGGCTCATGCAGAAGAATGCGGGTTGTGTCAGTTTGTTAAATTAATTGAAGGTTTCATCGCCTTTGTTCGCGTTATCTAATGCATCTGTCACTGCACCTTATTTATTCTAGTATTCTGGAATCGATTTATACGTAAAAGGCAAAGAATTTCCAGACACACGAAAACATTGCGGCTGATCATCAAGAAGATCTAGCTCTGATATTTTTGGCAAGGGAAAGGCAATGTAAAGCTAGAAGTGCTATCAATTCAAAGCAATTAGGTAACATCGAGAGCAATAGCACAATCCAAGATTTTGAGCTTGTTAATAACACCATCACCGGGGAGTGAAGCTGCGGCTGCTGCCACTCTCTGATGCCTGAGACTAAGTTTGAACGACGTAACGAACGCGTTCCGTAGTGGCAAACTAGTACATTCGCTGGGAACAAACGCGGTTACGTGAGCCAGGAGTCGTTTTAGTTCATATTTTTTCCTTAAATGATGTTGTTATAGATATTCTGAGACAGATAGATAGATAGATATTTCTTAAGCGTAATACGTCTCTAAAATGTACAATCATGAAAAAACCCAGCTTCTGCTCATTTCGGAAATAAAAACCCAGCAACCCAGCTCGAGCCCGAAAAACCCAGATCTGGGTGGAAAAACCCAGCAGTGGCAGCCCTGCGTGACAGAAAGGACTCTTCCGTTTACTGTGACCTGCATCGACTTGTAGCTACTGCACGTGATTGGGCACACGCGCTCGACCAATCAGCGCGCTCGCTCTGCCACTAAGGCACAAACATCGTCTGTATAAATAAATCGCTTTATTGCAAGTCAAAATTTTGTTCACTTCTGAAGTAATATAAATATCACAAAGCGAAATGTTTGGGCCCAGAAAAACCACGATTAGAGGTACGTAAACTAATCAAATTTCACTTGAATTCAAGCGAACTCACAGGCCGTTGTATATCAGTAACAGTCCTTTCAAAGTTATGAGCTGTTCTGCAGCTTGAAACAATTTTTATCATAAACTGTTTTATTGCGCGTCGCTGAAAACGTATATTTACAGTAATAGAACAGTGTTTCTACATCATAACTGCATTCAATTCGAACAGTGAACCCCTCAGCAGCAATATAAACCCTCGCTGGATGGGATGGAACGTTTTCATGTATGAAAAACATTCGACAGCGACGTGACAATGATAGGTCATCGAGCCATAATGTCAAATATTCATTTAGGAACGCTATGTAAGTTCGACTCGTAAGTTTGACATCCTGTGGCACTCGAAAAGGTCTGATAGGCTCGTCACCTATGATACGGGCCCAAAACATAATTCCTCCACCTCGTTGTTGGTATCGCAGCCGATGCGGAGTAGGGGCTGCAAGAGGACTCCAACTCTGGCCCATCCATCCGGGCCATCAAGGGTAGATTTAGCCTCATCCGGAAAGAGAACATGTTGGAAATTTGTTTTCATGTACACTTAGAACGGAAATAATAGCTTTTTCGCAGAACTGACCACATCTCGACTATTTGGCGATAAATTTCAGTGAAAATATTACAGAAAGTTAAACTTATGATGCTTATAGTGTCCGTAAATTCTCAAACGACAAATCGAGCTCGTTCTAGAGAAATTATATATATATGTTTTTATTGTCAATTTTACTAATTTCACTGAGCGGCGGTAATAGCTTTTTGAATAAAAAAACAAAATATTCACAGTTTTATATCACCAAAATAGCAAAAGTGAACAACAGAAATGAGAAAAATATGTATTGAACAAGAAATCATTTATCAAAAGTTTACAATGGCTGAAAAAAGTCTTATTTGCCAGCATGACCCCATGACGTTTAACACCTAAAATAATCCTTGAATCCATGCAGCCAGTTAGTTTCTTTATTGCAGAAGGTGGAACTGCCCTAGCTGCTGCAGCAACAGCAACCCACAAGACAGATTTTGAGTTGTACTGCCTTCCATCTGCGTAAATTTCCCTTTTCAGAAGGGCCCAGATGTTTTCAATTGGGTTTAGATCAGGTGAACACGGTGGCCAAACCATCAGTTTCTCTCCATAGAACTCCAAAGAGTTCAGAAATGCAGTCGCTGTTCAGGCAGAGTGAGAAGGCGCATTATTATGCATGAAAATCAAGTTTCAAAGCAACGAAAGGGGTATGTCATCCAGCCAAGGCGTTCTTTAACATGTCACAATATTATTCAGTTGTAATTTTCACGCCATCAGGTACTCTAACCGGACCTACAAGTCGATCCCCTATGATACCAACCCAGATCATGACACCACCTCCCTCTTGTCGACGTTTTATGCGTTAGTTAGTTAGTTATAAACTTTGTTTAACCTCCGTAGCCGCAACTCAGGCGTTCCAACAGAGATGAGTGTGTAATATTCAAATACTACAAAATTTGTCGCGTGGCCTACGTGCGCTAGTACGGGCAGGAAAAA